>VMDO01016647.1:0-47227 GCA_007922755.1 Pedetes capensis
GAGCACTTGAGCAAGGTGTGAGCCAAGTGTTCCCGATAGAGCGAGCCCTGAAATGCCTCCTTGGCCTTCCTGAAGCGCTCTCCATGCTTGTTTGTATTTGCAGCACACGCTAATCTCAGGAAGAGCCTGTTCTCCCAATGGGGGCACAAAGAGCTCTTCTCTCCTCTCCTGTCCATGGAAAGCTCCCTGCTTCCCCCCCACCCCCCGCACTGTTGCCATAGTAACCAAAGCATAGTTGTTCAAAATGGAAAGAATTGGGGCACTTGGGAACTTAGCAAAGCGAGAACATAAGTAGGCCTCAATTATGGATGCCTGCGTAAATACCTGGTTATTAATAGCCATAAGTGTGGTGGAAATTAGCAGGTGAATTTTGCTGTCACTTGATGGGTAGGAAAGAATGAGAAAACGCGCTCTTATCTTCACTCAGTGACACAGATTCTTCCGTACCCATTACCATTGCCGGATGAGGTCAAAGCTGGGCTTTTCCTTGTATGCAATGGAGGAGGAGGCACGGGCAGAGCCTGGCTGTGCGCCTTCAACCCCTCAAAGGATGGAAGGTGAAGCTCCACACAGAGAAACCCATTGGGAACTTGGATCACTGTGGACAGGTGCAAACTTTCTTGTAAGATATTATAATGTTCAACCTTTATGGGCCTTTAGACCCATAAATCTCAATCTCTTTAAAGCACCATAAAGAGCCATGGTGTATTTGTTTGGTGTCCTAAATAGAAATTTATTCATGATTTTTTGTGTGCGTGTGGTATTCGGGGGTTGAACCCAGAGCCTCATTTGCCAGTGCTCTACCGCTGAGCTGTACCCCTAGACCGTTTTTTACTTTGAATTTTGAGACAAGGTGTGGCCAAGTTACTTAGGCTGCCTCTGGCCTTGAACTCAGCTATCCTCTTGCCTCCACCTCCCAAGTTGCTGGAATTACAGACTTCTGCCACCACGCTTGGCTGATGATGCATTATTTTTGAGTGATGCCTTATTTGTGCATATGTGTGTGTGTGTGTGTGTGTGTATACACACATATGTATATATTTGTTGTTGTTGTTAGGTGCCTTGGAATCGGTATCCGACTCATAGCGACCCCCATAGGGTTTTCAATGACTGACTGTTTCTGGATTGCCTTGGGAGTGGATTGCCAGGCCCTTCTCCCATTTTTGCGGTGCTGGGAATTGAACTCGGGTCCTCAGAGACTGCAGCGCAGCACTCTACCAACTGAGCTAAATCCCAGCCCATATGTATATATATGTGTATCTATATATACACATACACATATATATGTGTATATATATACACACACACATATACACACACATTTATACACACATTTATGTATACATATACACACATATATATGTATATGTGTGTATATATAAATACACACACACACACACACACACATATGCACAAATAAGAATTTAATGAAATCTCTTAAGGGAAAAACATGGCAATCCACTCCCGAAGCAATCCCCAAACTATCAGCCACTGAAAACCATGAGGGTCACTTTGAGGTGGACATGACTTGATGACACCTAACATTAGAAAGTGTAGGTGCAACTTCTAAAGGATGTGTAAAGGTGATTCTCTTTTCGGGTTCCTTGTGGTTCATGGTCCACCCAGCACTGGGGACACTTGAAACCACTGCAATGGCCTGTCCACAAGCTGAGCTCTCTACATTTCCCTTCCCTGGGGCCGTGTTCTCTCCTGCACTCCGGCTCCTCCCCAGACCTCAGCCACAGGAGAGGCTACACAGCGACTTCACCAGAATTACAGGAACTTTCTTTTTGCTTTTTGTGCTTCTCCCAGGTATCTGTTCCTGTTTCTAGAATCAGACGTGAGGTCAAAAGCTGTATCCAGCCAACAGGCCCTCTGTCCTGCCACAGGTATACTGATAAAAAATTCTCCCTTCCCCAAGTCACCAATGCATTTTGAGAAGCCTATCAAATTGTCCAACAAAGTAAAATATGACATATATTTAAATTCAATGGAAATTAAAAAAAAACAAAAACAAAAACAAAAAAAACCCCAGCAATTGCTATACTAAAATTTCACCTAAAAAAATAAATAAATAAATAAACCCATGAAAACACATCAGTTACTAGGCCAATAGAGAGTTGGCCCAGGACTTCAGAAAGTTTCTGAGCCAAAGAAGGGTTTTCCTTGGGACGGTAGGTTATGAGCAGAGGAGAGCAAGCCAGCTTGAATGGGGCTCTTGGCTGGAGCCCTGATTGGGTCTGCAGACTTGAGGCTGGATTGATGTTTGTTAACTTGGGACTCTGTCTGCACTATCTTCCTCTCAGTCTTCTTTAAGACTTCAGAGTTTCCCTTCAGGTCTTGTTTGTTGAGTACTTTTATTAGAAGAGATTTTGTCAACTGCCTTTTTTGCATCTATTGAGCCAAATGTGTGATTTTTGTGAAATGATTAACTTGAGTTAAATTGTCATTGTTAGGTGCCGTCCAGTCGGTATCCGGCTCATAGCGACCCTACCCTACGTACAACAGGCAAAACACTATTGTCAGTGCTTCTCTGCTATTCATAGGGTTTTCAATGGCTGATCGATTTTTGGGAGTGGATTGCCGAGTCCTTCTCCCAAGCCTACAGCACCTGGTGTTCCTAGGCAGTCTCCTATCTGAGTACTAACCAGGTACAACCCTGCATAGCTTTTGAGATCTGACGGGATCAGACGCCACAGTAGTAGGGCTTCAGGCCAAACATTAATTTCAAATAATGCTGTTGTTGTTATTGTTGATGTCTTCAAGTTGGTATCCGACTCATAGTGACCCTGCGTACAACAGGAGAAAGAGTATTGTTACTGCTTCTCTGCTATTCATAGAGTTTTCAATGGCTGATTGTTGGAAGTAGGTTGCTTGGCCCTTCTCCCAAGGCTAGAGCACCTGGTGTTCCCAGGCCTTCTCCGATCCAAGTACTAACCAGGCCCGACCCTACTTAGCTTCCAAGATCTGACACCACAGTGGTACAATTGCAGGCTTGATTTAAATAGGTGCCAACTAAGGGAAATGTGACTTCTTGGAAAATACATGGTCAGTGGGGTTTAGTGGTGTACCCCAATCGGAGGCACTAGGCTTGGCAGCAGCAATTATTTTTTTACTTAGGTACTCATGGGTCATGAGAGGGTACTAAGTCAAGGTAAAAGTACAGTCTTTGTCCCTTTGGACTCTGGCCCTCACTGCATTGCACTGAAGATGAATAGAAAGTTTCTAGAACAAAGCACTGGGGAGGTGGAAGGAGGAAAGAGAACACAAGGACAAGGGAAGTGGCAGCAGAGGTGGCTCTGTCAGGGAGACAGGAAGGCTCCTTAAGCTGTCCAGGCTTGGTCTTAAGAGCTACCCAGTGGGGTCTGCGTAGGTATCCTCGATACGCCAGGTTGAAAATGTAGGCGGTTTAGTTCAGATGTGCCAAAAACACAACTCACTTTCTGAAATTAACCTCATTTTGGTCTGAAATTTCCATTCCTAAGCATTGGGAGGGCTGGGATTTAGCTCAGTTGGTAGAGCACTGCTCTACAGTCTCTGAGGTCCCGTGTTCGATTCCCAGCACCACAAAAACAGGAGAAGGATGTGGCAATCCACTTGCGAGGCAATCCTGAAACAGTCAGCCATTGAAAACCCTATGAGGGATGCTATGAGTCGAGTATGACTCGATGGCACCTAGCAACAACAACAACAAGCATTGGGAAGGGAAAAAAAAAAGCTCCCCACAAATGTGCCCATTTAGGGTGATCCTTTCTCTTCTGCTTTGGTTTCTTGCTCATAGATGCAGTCTCTTTTGAGTAGCTACTCGCTGGAGGACTCCGCCCTTGTCCTTCTTTCTGGGTGGCAGGGGCCCAGGAGGAACCTGTGTAACAGTGATATGGTGGCTTTCTCTGGGGGCTCCACGGAAGAGTCCCTGTGGCCCTGGGCCCTTGGTTGCTGGTCTGTGCTCAGTACTCCTGGTGGACTGGTGGGCCTCTGGGTACAGGAGGAAGCCCCAGGAATGGGGCCTGGCCCTGCTGACTAGGGGGCACCTGCTTTGTTCTACCTGGTGCTTCCTGGGCCTATGCATGGTCCTGCCCCAGGCTGGCTGTCCTCCGGCACCTCTGATGTGGGTACCCTCCCTCTGCACTGTGACCACACCCTGGCAGGCACACTGGGGAAGGGTCAGGTAGTTTCTGGATTCTTCTGCACCCTGTGGAATGAGGAAGATATCCTTAGGTCTACTCTCCTGCTCCGTCCCATGTTCATGTGGAGGTCCCATGTAGTATTCCTGCAGAGTTGAAACGGGAAGATGACACAAGCCTTTCTTGCTTTCAACTCTACCTTTGGCTTGCTTGAAGTCTCATCACCTTTCCAGCCACTTTCACCACCCCACGGGCTCCTGGGAGGAAGGAACCCTCTTTGTCCAGTCTGACCCCCTGGACTCTCCCCTCTGATCTTCTCTCTCAGCACCTGGAGGAGTGTCGCCCTGCTAGTGACAAGGACTTTCTTGGATCCAGTTCTGTCTTTCCTTTCCTTCAAAGTCTGCTAGGAGGTTTGTGTTCAGGTCCTCAAGCTGGTGGAAATTTGAGTTAGCAGGTGGGGAAAGGCGAGTGGTGTGATTTCCAAGCAAGGAAAACTCCCGCTCATCTTAACGTTGTCATCTCCCATCACTTGATTCCTGGAAAGTTGTATAATTGACACACAACTCCCCTGCCCAAATGTAGTAGGGCTAGACTCTGGTGACTACTCCAAGTCCTACCTAGGATTGATAAGACACTTGGTTGCTTTGACAGCCCTGGTGCAGACTTTTTTTTTTTTTTTTTTTGTACTGGGGGTTGAACCCAAGGCCTTGCGCTTGCATGCTTCGCAAGTTCTGGACCACTGAGCTGCACCTCCGGCCCATTTTTGTACTTTTTTTTGAGACAGGGTCTTGCTAAATTATGCCGACTCCCTCTGGTCTCGAACTTGTGCTCCTCCTGCCTCTGCCTCCAGAGCCCTGGGATTACAGGTGTGCGCCACCGCCACCGTGGGGTGTGGGGGGCCCTGGTGTAGTTTTTTATCTTTGGCTGCACTTTGGAGTCTTGTCTGGAAGCTTAAGGAAATCCTATTGCCTTGGGCTCTCTGCAGGGCGCCTCTGATGATGTAACTGGTTTGGACTTTGGCCTGGGTGTGGCTTTTTTTTTTCTCCTCAAAATTCCCCAGGGGACTAGTAGGTGCAGCCCAGGTTGAGAACTTTCTATGAGCTCTCAGGTAAGGAAAAACATTGAAGTAGGTTTAGAAATCATATACTAAGTTAGAGATCTTCAAAAGGACATTAGCTTATTTGATAATTACTGCTAATTTCAAATATTAACAATTTGAATAAGTTTTTTTTTTTTTAGTCAGAAAGACTTTTCTTTAAACATTTTTTTCCTCTTCACATTTGCTGTATTTTCAGTTATGGTTTTACTAATTTCATAGCATGTATTTGTATATAATGGTACCATATGACTCATTTAAGAGAAATTTTTGTTGGAGCAAAATTTCTTGCATTGGGGCAGTAGCTCTGTTGGAGAAAATTTTAAATCAAAAGTTAAGATGTTTGTTTAAAATATAATTACTAGAACTTAAAGTTCCTTGCTTAAAACTTATAAATTCCATCCTGTAGGTCACCTCCTGTCCCCTTGCTTCTTATCTGCCTGTCTCCACCCTATAATCTCCATCCCGGTGGTTTCTTACAATTGCTAAACTCAGTCTATTGTCTAGTCTCCACCCTGATGGCCGCTTCCTGATTTTTTACAACTGCTAAACTCAGTCTGGGGCTGGGATTTAGCTCAGTTGGTAGAGCGCAGTCTCTGAGGTCCCCAGTTCAATTCCCAGCACCCCAAAAATGGGAGAAGGACCTGGCAATCCACTCCCAAGGCAATCCCGAAACAGTCAGCCATTGAAAACCCTATGAGGGTCGCTATGAGTCGGATACCGACTTGACCGCACCTAACAACAACAGCTGCAGCTGTAGCCCTGTGGCATCCGATCCCGTCAGATCTCGGAAGCTAAGCAGGATTGGGCCTGGTTAGTACCTGGATGGGAGAATGCCTGGGAACACCAGAAGCTGCAGGTTTGGGAGAAGGACCTGGCAACCCCCTCCCAAAAATCAATCTGCCATTGAAAACCCTATGAACAGCAGAGAAGCACTGACAATAGTGTTTCCTCTGTTGTACAGAGGGTCGCTATGAGTCGGATACCGACTTGACGGCACCTAACAACAACAACAACAGGGTTGTGACATCAGCAGAGGTGGAAACTCTTCAGGGGATCTCAGCATGAGTAGTGCTGTGCAAACTTCCCAGGGGACTGTGCCACCTAGAGATCTTGTCGATGTGTGGATTCTGAGTAGGAAGGGATGGGGCCCCAGACTTCGCATTTCTAATGTGCTCCCAATAGCAGATTCTCCCTAAGGAGACCCAAGGGTTTCCCATGAGAACAGATGGGAGTCCAGGGGTGCCGATCTAGTGCAACACCTCACTTAGTAGCAAGGACCTGGAACACTTAGAAGTTACTGAAGCCTGGGCCTGATTACCAGCAAAGTTAATTTCATTGTACTGAGTGGGGCCTAGAATTTGACCATTTTTAAAAGCACTTCTGGTGTTGGTTATATTGAATCCCAGATTGAGAACCCTTGTGGCGCTAGGGACTAGTTATGTCTCTAGTTATATAAATGGTTAATTAATAGCATCAGGTGGAGGAGGGAAGGCAGAAGAGGAAAACACCACCAGTTGCCCCTTTCCCCCACCGCCTCTGGAATATCATGTCTTAAAAAAGGTCCCTCAGTAAAGAGAACTCACCATAAGGCTACCAGATTTTTCTTCAACTCATGTTAAGCCCCTGCTTTGCATATTGTTTGAATACATTTGCATGCTGACTATCAAGAGGCCCTAACTCCAAGGATGTGAGATAACATAAGTTTGATCTTGTCACCCGCTGCAGTTGTATTCATAAGCAGTGTCAGTGCTGAACACAGCTCAAGGACAGAACAGATTTTGGAACAGCTGGGGATGCGAGAAGGAGAGGACTCAGTTGCAGGCAGGAAGGAGGGCGGCTTGGGGAAGCTCCTTCAGAACTGCAATTGCCACCCACTTGGGCCCCAGACAGGCCCGTGCAGACCTCAGGAGACCCCAGCAGGACCTGAAGCCTGAAGCCCCCCCCCCATACCTTTGTTCCTTTTTTCCAAATGGTTTTGCTGTCTGTGACCTTTCTCCATGATGCCTCACTGTGTAACAGCCTTGAGCCCTCCTGGGCCTGTTTTGGAGGCTGGTCTTCTGGGGGTCCCTTCCTGCATCTTCTGGGGACGTCCTGTTTCTTTTTGGACTGCCCTCCCCCCCATGCATAGTACCATGAGGTTTGAGGCCATTGCAAACAGTTGTGCAGAGTGTGCCCGGGACAGGGCACCAGTGAGGGACACAAGTAATGCTGACCTTCCAGCTGCCTCCTGGCCCCAGCCATGCTGCAGCAGAGCGAGAGGAGCCTTTTTACTCTTCTGTCCACTAAAAGGCACAAGAGGTGCCTCGCTGTACTCTGCACATCAAAACCACCGTGATTGGTACTGGAAGCCCAGCGTGGGGCGCCTATTGGGTGCTCATTGACTGTTCAGAATGAATGAATGAACAAAAGAACAAAGGGGGGCCATAAGGATAAGTAGGAGGCTTTCACAGTTGCTTAGGTAAAGATGAAAGAGACTCTAAAGAGGGTGTAAATGTATTATGGGGAGAAGCAGATAAACTGAGGAAAGAAGAGGCAGATCACGGATTGCATGAAAGGTTCAAGGATGGCAGAGAGGGCAGAGAGCGGAAATTCCTCCCTACTGTGGTCACCATAAACACGTGACTATTCCATGAGAATAAGGTGGATGAGTCCTGCACACCTGCTTCTCAACAGCTGGCTTAGGGTAGTGCTATGATTTACACTGGCATCTGATCTCATCAGATCTTGGTAGCTAAGCAGGGTCAGGCCTGGTTAGTACTTGGATGGGAGACCACCTGGGAACACCAGGTGCTGCAGGCTTGGGAGAAGGACCTGGCAACCCACTCCCAAAACAAAAATAAAAAACCATCACTCATTGAAAACTCTATGAATGGCAGAGAAGTACTGACATAGTGCCAGGCATGGCATGGTGTTGTTGTTGTTGTTAGGTGCTATTGAGTTGTGTCCGACTCATAGGGACCCCCACAGGGTTTTCTTTCTTTTTTTTTTTTTTATTAGAAATTTTTAATGTACATCATAATGTGATTCATTTTGACATGCTTTTCATTGTGACAATTTTCATATATGCAATTTGATAAACATTATTCATATAGGTTACCCCTTACCCTCCTCTATGTTTCCCCCTCCTTCCCATCTAAGTTTCCCATCCAAGTCTTCTCTATCTTTTACTATGTAGTATTTTTCTATATGTCCTTGGGTTCCATTTCTGTTTAAGATAGAAACTTTTCCTGTAGTGGTCATTGTTTCTATCTTGTTAGAACAATTACATGCGATTTCTAGTCCATTTATATTGACCTCATTCTTATCTTCCCTCCCCCCCCTTTTATTATGATCTGACCTTTGAGTAGGATTTTTCCTTCTTATAATTTTGAGTCAGCTCCCTCATATGAGTAAGAACATGTGTTGTTTCTCTTTCTGATCTTGTGTTTGTTCACTTAAAATAATTCTCTCCAATTCCATCCATTTTGCTGCGAATGACCCTATTTCATTTTTCTTGACTGCTGAATAGTATTCCATTGTGTATATGTACCATGTATATATACCATAGTCAACATACCATGTTGAAGGGCACTTTGGTTGATTCCATATCTTTGCTATTGTGAAAAGCGCTGCATTGAACATGGAGATGCAGGTGTCTCTGTGGTATGATGATCCATCTCCCTTTGGGTAAATTCCCAATAGCCTCACAGGGTTTTCAATGGCTGATTGTTTTGGGATTGCCACAGGAGTGGATTGCCACTTCCTTCTCCCATTTTTGTGGTGCTGGGAATCGAACTCGGAGCCTCAGAGACTGCAGAGCGGAGCTCTATCACTAAGCTAAATCCCAGCCCCAAGAGACTCTTTCGTTGTTGTTGTTGTTAGGCATGGTGTTAGGGAGTGTTTTATCTGTTATACATAGCATTGCCATGAGTTGGACCTGACAGAACGTAACAACAATGACAACAATAACAGATGATTTGGATATAATTTGAGTTTGCCCAGCACAGTTCATGTGTTGGAAGCCTGCTTCTCAGGATGGTGATGTGAGGTGTGGTGGGACCTTTATGCATCAGGGCCTACATGGAGGTCCTTAGATAAAAGGGGCCAAGCCTGCAGAAGGGATTTGTTACTAGGTCTGGGCATTACTGGCAAGCTGCAGTGATAACCTCGGCCCTGTGTTCACCATTGGAAAGAATTCAGACATTGTAGGGCGTTGCCCTGCCACTGGACTTACTCCAGCTGGGAACCAGCCTCCAAAGTCCTGCTGTCTGGTGAGGGGGTGCCGAGCACCCGAGAACCGCATCGCCCGGAAAGGAGGCGTATGCCCACAGCTACTCCGCCAGTCCCTGGGGACAGCTCGGAGGTTTATGCCCATCGCGGCTCCTTGCTTCTTTCTTCCCAGTGAAGACACTGACTCCAAGTGCTCTGCTCAAACAGCTCTTTATTGCTTCATCAGTCCCAGTTGGTGGAATGGACCCCAACTGCTCCGTGTACAGCCCTTATATCCTCTTTAGGGGCTAGCCAGGGATCAATCAGAGGCAGTCACCCCATAAGGGGTCTTGGCCAATCAGGGGGGATATGCAAATTTGGGTTTGTAAAAGCAGCCAATTGGGGGTAGTTCCTGAATGGTCTAATCAGGAAACAGCCAATCGGTGTCCAGGGGTCTGAGGAGAGGGATTGGACGCCAGTGCCATCTTTGGAAGTTCGACAACCCGGTGTTCCCTGATGTAGGGCAAATGTTATTGCGCGGGGAACAAGCCTCAGACCTCCAAGTGGGCCTAGATAGGCCGTGGGGCGAACTGCCTCTCTAGGCAGTGCCCTACAAGACGTGACACAGGAAATACAGCACAAGGTATAGACAAGGTTTATTGTAAAGAGATAGTTTGCCTTTAAGGAATAATTACCAGGGAAAACAGGCACCTAGAAAAGCTTGCATAAACCTAGGGAAAAACAACTTAGAGAAACCTTGGTTCTTTGGGTGAATTGGCCTAAGGCTATAACATTCCCCAAGTGAGGGAAGACAGAAAACAAAAGAAAAGTAAACTTTTTCTTCTTTGTTTTTCTTTCTTTCTCTTTTTTTTCTTTTTTCTTTTTTCCTCCCTTCTTCTCTCTCTCTCCCATCCCTCCCTCCCTCCATGCCTGCCTTCCTTCCTTCCTTCCTTTTCTTTCTTTCCTTTTTTCTTTGATGGTACTGGGGGGTTGAACTCAGGGCCTTGCACATACTTTGCAAGTGTTCTACCACTGAGCTACACCCCTAACCCATTTAAATTTTTTTTTTTATCTTGAGACAAGGTTTTGCTAAATTGCGTGGGTGATCCTCCTGGCTCTGCCTGCCAAATTACTGGAATTATGGGCTGTACCACTGCGTCTGGCTTAAGCAAGATTTTTGAGAAGACAAAGCACCTCAGATAGACCAGCAAGGCAGCCACCCGGAATGGGGTACAATGATCTCTGTAGTTTTATTTAAACCAGTGGCATGTCTAGTATGATATCAGGCCTGGTCACTCAGTGTGATATGAACCCTAGGCAGAGGAACTGAAGCTCTGCCTTTCTTGAACAGTTGAGGAGAAAGCCTCTTGTTGTTTAGTAATCTTTCATGGTTTAGAGTATATGGACCATACGGACTTCATCTCATAAAATGGCTTAATGGACTTGTTTGGCATATTTCAAAAGAATAGGCTCATAGGTGGAGGTTTTGGAATGGTCTGCCTTTGTTCGTAACCAGAGGAATCAGGTCCCTATTGATGTTGATATGGGTGTAGAATCCATTAGAATGATGTCCTTTTCAATGTTCCAGGAGCTTTGTCTCACATAGCTTCATTCATCATGGCTGGAGTCTTTTTTAATCCCTTTCTTCATTGGCTTGCTAATATTTTAGCTAACCTGTGGCACAGGATTAAGATCTTTTTGCTGGACCCTTGAACTTCAGCCTCTTTTGGCTTCCTGTCCTGCAGTGTGATCTCTTATTCTCTTGCACATGCTCCCCACATTGTGATGCTACCTGCCATGTGGCGACAGAGCCAAAGGAGCCCTCACCAGAGGTGACATTTCCTGTTTCAAACTTTGCTTCCCAAACTGGGCCAAATATACCTTTTCTTCATGAACTTATCCAGCCACAAGTGTTTTATTATAGTAATAAAAAACCAGTTACTAAGAAGGTAACGGGCTGGCTGCACTGCAGTCTCTGAGGCCCCGAGTTCAATTCCCCACACCACAAAAATGGGAGAAGGGCCTGGCAATCCACTCCCAAGGCAATCCCGAAACAGTCAGCCATTGAAAACCCTATGAGGGTCTCTATAAGTCGGATACTGACTCGACGGCACCTAACAACAACAACAACAACAACAACAAGGTAACAAAAATTGTGTATCTCTTATGGGCAGGTCTGTCCTAAGCAGTCTAGGGAGGTAAGAGACTGCCCCTCCCTCAGAGAGCTTAATATCTGGTGGAGGATGCTCTGTCCCAAATTCCTAGTGTAGGGCTCTGTCAGTCAGCAGCACACATGGGTGGCAAGTGGCAGACAATAATAGTAGCTATAGCTAATGCTATTCTTTCTTTTCTCTTCCTTCCTTCCTTCCTTTCTTTCTTTCTTTCTTTCTTTCTTTCTTTTTCTATTTCTCTTTTTTCCTTTTATTTCTCCTCCTGTTTGTGGTGAGATTTTACCAGCGGTATGAGGTAGCTGGTTTGCCTATGAGGTGGCCATGATGCTGCTTCTTATCTCATCTTGTGACTGTTAGTCAAGACATTGGGTTGAATCACATAAAACTTGACATTTCTATGTCAAAAATGATCAAATATCAGCAATTTTGTATCATTAATCTTTCCTCCCCCTACACTAAGAGTCTCGCTATGGCCTTGAACTTGCGGTCCTCCTGCCTCTGCCTCCTGATTTGCTGGAATTACAGGCATGTGCCACCATACCTGGTGACATTTTGTTTATTGGTTATTTTTGTTATGATTGTTTTCCTAGTTGTTTTGTATGATTGGGGTCTGTCATAATTTAGAAAGACTTCCCCTGTGTTCTATTTTCGTTTTGTATTTAAATGAGGTTTCTCACAAATTTGTAAATACAGAAATTCTATTTTGGACTGACCCCGATTCTGATTCTTGCAGGAAGGCATGCCTAGCAGCTGATGTCTCCAGGCTTGGATATAGTTCCTTGTCCAATCACAAGTACATTCCTCGGAGGGCGGTGCTCTATGTCCCCGGAAATGACGAAAAGAAAATAAAGAAGATTCCATCCCTGAAAGTAGATTGTGCGGTGCTCGACTGTGAGGATGGGGTGGCGGCGAACAAAAAGGTAATGGCGGGATTTTCAGATGGGAAGACGTGGTCTGAAGTGTGCTGTTCTCCTGGTGGCCTTGCTCTGTGTGGAAAGAGTCTACCATACCCATCTTTTGCTGATTGCTAAGATTTTTGGTTTTCTTTGCTATTCATAGGGTTTTCAATGGTTATTTGTTTCAGGAGTGGCTCACCAGGTCCTACTCCCTAGTCTGTCTTAGTCTGGAAGCTCAGCTGAAAACCTGTCCACCATGGGTAACCTTGCTCATATCTGAGGTACCAGTGGCAGAGCTCTCAGCCTCATCGCAACACACAACAATGGGCTTCAACATAAATAAGATCGTTTACCTGGCACGGAATTGGCAAGTGTTTAGATCTGCTGTACATAGGGTCTCTATGAGTTGGACTCGACTCCACGGCACCTAACAACAACAAGAAGATTTTTGGGGGATCCAGCCCTTACGTGGGTTCTGAAACTGTATGTTTGCTTCTTTTTCTCTGAGAGAAGAATTCAACCAAAATATAGTTTTGAATCAGATGTTCGGTAGATGTGACTGGTCAGTAGATGTATGCACAGATAAAGAGAGAGACAATTTTAACCATGATATTTGCTGGTCTAGATACATGAGTTATACTATTGTAGAATTATTGTATGAAATTTTCAGATCAATTAAAATACAGTTAAGCAATTTATTTCTTCTTTTTACCACCAAAGATATTGAATAGTGCTGTTATGTCATCTGAGATAATTGATAAGAAAATAAAATATAGCCTTTCAAGCCAGGCACAGTGGTGCACACCTGTAATCCCAGCGACTCGGGAGGCGGAGGCAGGGGGATCAAAAGTTCAGGACCAGAGGCAGTCTGCATAACTTAGTGAGACCCTGTCTCAAAAAAAGTAAAAAAAAAAAAAAAAAAAAAAAAAAAAAAAAAAAAAAAAAAAAAAAAAAAAAAAAAAAAAAAAAAAAAAAAGGGCTGGGGGTGCAGCTCAGTGGTGCAGCACTTGCAAAGCATGGAGGCACAAGTCCCTGGGTTCAACCCCCAGTACCACACACACACACACACACACACACACACACACACAAACTATATATATATACACACATATATAATATATATAGTTTATATATATTTATATGTATATAATATATACACACACATATATATGTATGTGTATATATATATCACATACAAATATATATAAGTATATATATATAAGTATATATATATACACATACATATATGTGTGTATGTATGTGTGTGTGTATACACACACACACACACACACACACACACACACATATATGTAAAATCTTTCATAGTTAAGTCACTATTTTCCCTACTTAATTAAAGAGAAACAGTACATGGAACGTTAGGGTTGCTTGTAGCTTCTAGCTGATTTCCTCAGGGACTGAACAGAGGACTGAGCCTTAGAAAATTTCCAATTTGGGAACATATACAAAAACTTCTTTTTCTTCTCCTTTTTTTTGGTGGGGGGTGCATTTCTTGGGACAAGATCTTGCTATCTAGCCAAGCTGGCCTTGAACTCATGATCCTCCTACTGATCCTCCTAATGAATGCTGGAATTATAGTATTTGCCACTATACCTGGAACCAAAGGTCCTTCTTTGGTTGTTGTACAGTGAGTGTTTTAGGTTTCATTTTGCTTAAGTTTATTGTCAAGACTTTCATAACGATCATGGATTGGTTCAACAATTAGGCGAAGTATGTAAATCTTTATAATCATAACTTATGTTTGCATGGAACTTTTTTGGTTAAAAATGTGGTTTTGCACAAACTTTATTCATCCAGCCCCTGGGCAATGAGATTGGGCTGGGAGTGGCTTGTGGGACTGAGGGATAGAGGGAACTTGGCCATCTGGATTTGTGCCTAGGTGGTCAGTTTCCTATCCCAGCTGATCTCAAATAATCTGTCTGTACTGTGCAACTTTCTGGAATAATTGGTTTCCTTGGAGATTCTAGCAAACAAATATTTGCTTTAATTAAAAAAGATAAAGTTAATTTTCCTCCTCTTCCCAATGGTAAGTCCAAGGCTTTCCCTGTATTTGGAAAAGGATTAGAATAAGCATGTGGAATCTACAGTGTCTACTCAATATCCTTGGCATGTGCCAGGTAAAATATAATTAATCTTCTTTCTTCCAGAGATTAAGATAAATAGGCTTTTTTATTTTTTGAAGGCTATGTAATTCCAGTATGTTCTGTCCCAAAACTCATGTCGTATACTCTAAGATTAGATATTAAATTGTCATTGCAGTTCTTTGTGACCCAGGGCAATTTACTTTACTCCTTTGCCTCAATTTCTTATCTATTCTGTGGGGAGGACAGTATCTTCTTTGTCAGGGGCAGGGATTACTATGAAAAAAGTTGATAAAAATGCCTGGGAGGAGCTTGATTTCCTATGGGAAACAGATTAGATAAAGCCTGTAGTAATCATGATTAGAGGGTAATTTATCTTAGCATTGTAGCATGGTGAGCCATTAGGTGCCCTGATAAAGTTCTAATTATATTTCATCACAGATCTTGAGGCTATCTCCTGAGACCCACCTGAGGATGCTTCCCGCCCCCCAACATGAATTGGAAATGTGGTCCATTCCTGCCTGACATTTCCTTACTGTTTAACTGTGTGTCCTCCGCTATTCTCATCTGCAGAGTAGTAGCAGCTGAGCTACCACTTAGGCAAAACCAAAGGAGGAGGAGGGAGAAGAGTTATTGATGGGCAAGCTGACCCCGCCATCTTGAAGGCTGTGTCTATATGCTGTCTTTATTAGCACACACCAGTTCTTTTAATGCAGTTGAACCTTGCATCAATTGCTAGACCCACTCTCTACTGCATGCTGAACTTAGATTCAACTAAAATTACCTTTAAAATCCACAGAAGGTCCTGGTAAGCCAGGATACTACTTGTAAAAAATGTTTTTTTTTTTTTTAATTAAAATTTCTATCTAGGACTTAATTTCATCTCATATATTTCATTTCGTAGCCCTAGCCTATCAAAGTTTTATTTTTTTTTAATTTCATCACCCAACATTTATGTCATCTGAGAATTTGACAAGCGTACCATATGAAAATGTAACAAGTTTCTGGTGGCAATGTTGAAGAGGCTGGAGCCAAGTGCTGTGCAAACATGCCATGAAGAACTTCTGTTCTAGTTTATTTAGCAAACATTTATACGGTGCTGACTTAATGCCAGGCACTTTAATTCGCATAACAATCCAATGAAGCGCTATTATTATGTTCCTTTTACAAATAAGGAAACTGAGGCATACAGAGGTCACATTCATGATTAATACTGGGGATATGATTATTTAATCACCTAACTCCTAAAATCCAGTCTTTTCCTGAGGATATTATGAGATTTTTGTTGAATTTCTTTTCAGAATGAAGGTACATTCCCAGTGTACCTCTCTAGAAATATCTTTTCACACTGTATTTTATGTCACCAGAAGAATAGAATCAGTAGATAAGACTTGCTCCTGACGAATCCATGTCAGCATCTAGGTGTTAACCACCTTTCTTGAAGTGGTAGAAATGAAAAGACGGTTTGCTGAGAATTTTCTGTGTAACAGGTGCTATATTACATATATTGTTATTTACACATATTGTTGTTATTGTTAGGTGCTGTCGAGTTGGTGTCCAACTCATAGTGACTCTATGTACAACAGGCAAAACACCATTGTTAGTGCTTCTCTCCTATTCATAGGGTTTCCAATGGCTGATTGTTTTTTGGTAATGGGTTGCTGGGTCCTTGTCCCAACCCTACAGCACCTGGTGTTCCCAGGCGGTCTCTCATCTAAGTATTAACCAGGCCAGACCCTGCTTAGCTTCCAAGATCTGACAGGATTGTACACCACAGTGGTATGGCTGTAGGCTTACATATATTATTTTCATATATAATCTCATTTCATCTTTACAGTGAAGTTTTGAAATATTTCCAAGGTTACATTGCCCTTAAATGGCAGAACTAAGATTTGAATATCCTACAGTTTTTTATGGAATCAGCCTCAAACCCACTGTAGGCATATTCACATTTTCCCCCTTTCTTGGAAAACTAGTACCTTTGTTGTTGTTGTTGTTAGGTGCCGTCGAGTCGGTATCTGACTCATAGCGACCCTCTGTACAACAGGGGAAACACTATTGTCAGTGCTTCTCTGCTGTTCAGAGGGTTTTCAATGGCAGATTGATTTTTGGGAGGGGGTTGCCAGGTCCTTCTCCCAAACCTGCAGCATCTGGTGTTCCCAGGCGGTCTCCCATCCAGGTACTAACCAGGCCCGACCCTGCTTAGCTTCCGGGATCTGACGGGATCGGATGCCACAGGGCTATGGCTGCAGGCTTGGCCTCCCTTTATCTTTTGTTGACTTTATGTTCTCAGTGATTTCTCAATGGTTACTGGCAGGACCTCTGTGTTTATATGTGCAAATTCTTTCATTGTCCTGGGGTTGTAATTCATTTAGACCTGGTGGTTTCAATTCATTTGAAATGCCCAAATAGGTCTGAAACGTCTTACATATTTCATATTCTTTTTTTTTCTTCCTTCTTGAAATCCTCTCTCTCTCTCTCTCTCTCTCTCTCTCTCTCCCCCCCACCCCTCTCTCTCTTTTTTTTCCCCAGAACTGGGGTTTGAACTCAGGGCCTTGTGCTTGCATACTTTGCAAGTGCTGGACCACTGAGCTGCACCCTCAGCCCATTTTTTTACTTTTTGAGACAGGGTCTCGCTAAATTACACAGACTGCCTCTGGTCTCGAACTTGCGATCTTCCTGCCGCTGCCTCCCGAGTCACTGGGATTATATGTGTGCGCCAACTGTGCTCAGCTTTGAAACCATCTCTTAATCACTTCTCTTATTTGATTTTTTTCTTATTTTGATGGAGGAGATGGACTAGAGACCATTTTTAGTGAGTTCATTTCTTACTAAGAAGTCCATATTAAACTCTTATTTCCAATTATCTAGTTTTAATTTTGCTAAAGTGAACTATTATTGCCTAATTCAGTTTTCTTGGAATTATTGAAATATGTTCACTTCATTTATACCTCCTTTTTTTTTCTTTTTTTTTATTTATTAACAGACAAATTCCATATCTCATTTGATTTTCTCTTTGTGGAGTATAGGCTTATAATGAGAACAATAGGAGTTTCCACAAAGCAGTTTATAAGTATATAATACCTTCCAGCAGGCTGTAATCCTGTCCTGCTAATCCAATTTGTGTTTAAGTGGTGCCTTGATGTCGAGAATGGCACCTACCAGCTCACCTTGCAAGCATGGATGATGAAAAGGCTGCCCTCACCCCCTCTTATCTTCTCCTCTTCATTGTTAAATGCATGAGGAGGTGCAGGGTTGTCTAAGCCAGTGCTTGCTGGGCTGCAGAGCAAATACACCCCGTAATGCAGAGAACTTTGGTGAATCATCATGATGCTAGGTGAGGCCAAGAAGGTAGGAGTGGAGAAAAGAAAGGCAGGATTCTAAGGCTGCTATTTCGGTTGAGTAAGTATTTAATTGGGCTGGGATTTAGCTCAGTTGGTAGAGTGCTGCTCTGCAGTCTCTGAGGTCCCAAGTTCAATTCCCAGCACCCCCAAAATGGGAGAAGGATGTGGCAACCCACTCCCAAGGCAATCCCGAAACAATCTGCCATTGAAAACCCTATAAGGGTTGCTGTGAGTCGGACATGACTCGATGGCACCTAACAGCAACACACAACAAGTATTTAATTAATTACTTAAAGTATAAGTTTAAACATTTAAATTTAAGTACATATTCGGTGTCTAAGTAAATCTTGAGTACCTATGCAATCAGGCATCATGGCAGGCAAGAGGGATAAAAAGGGGGTTGCACAATCCCAACCTTGATGGAGTAACAGGTCAGTGGTGAGACAGGCAGAAAAGGAACATGGTTATAACCCAACATTTTAGGTCTACAAGAACATATTCTTTTTATTTTTATTTGACTCATTTGATTCATGTGATGCTGAGGATCGAACACAGGGCTGTGTGCATGCTAGGCAAGCACTCTACTACTGGGCTGCATCTCTAGCCCTTGGTTTTTTGAGGATCTCACTAGGTAGCTCAGGCTGACCTGGAACTCCTGATCTTCCTGTGTCTGCCTCCCAAGTGCCAGGATTACAAGTGTGGGCCACCATGCCTGGCCTAAATGTTTTTTAATTGCTGTTTTCATGTCTTCCATGAACCATGAGATACAAAATAGTGCTTCCTCAACATGGTGGTGAAGAAGCAGTTTGGTTACTTTTATCTGTTTGTTTACATTTCTAATCTTTTGGGGACTGATATTTATGTAAAATACAATAAAAATTAGTTGCTAGAGAAAAGTTGCCTGCAGCGGTAGCCCTGTGGCATCCGATCTCGTCAGATCTCGGAAGCTAAGCAGGGTTGGCCCTGGTTAGTACCTGGATGGGAGACCGCCAGGGAACACCAGAAGCTGTAGGCTTGGGAGAAGGACCTGGCAACCCCCTCCCAAAAATCAATCTGCCATTGAAAACCCTCTGAACAGCAGAGAAGCACTGACAATAGTGTTTCCCCTGTTGTACAGAGGGTCGCTATGAGTCAGATACCAACTCAATGGCACCTAACAACAACAACAACAAGAGAAAAGTTGATGCTGTTTGGGTGTTATGCCAATGTTGTGTGCTGTAGAAGTTTTTAAATTCTTGCATGTCCTGCTTACCTCATAGTGGCATGATAAGATTAGGGCAGAGACAACAATTTGAGTAGGAGGGCCTTCAAAATTTAAAATTTTCAAGTATATGGGAGTTTGTTTTACTTAGCATTTTGTTGCGGACCTTCAGCATAATTACATAGTCCTTAGAAAATGTAGTATGGATGATGATGCTTCTTTGAGATTGGTTGAATCCTCCTCCAAGGCATAGAACATCAGCCATTTTTATAGAATATTCCATGCGCTTAAGAATAAAGTATATTTACTATTTGCAGAGTTCTGTATATTATCCATTATAATGAGCTTGTTAATTATATTGTTCAAATATCCAAATCTTTGCTGATTTTCCTCTATCTGATGTACCAATAATTTAAAGAGGCTGGGTAAAATCTAATGGAGGATTTGCCAATTTCTCCCTGTAGTTCTATCAATTTTTATTGTCAATAATTTGAATTTATGTTAATAGGTATATGCAAATTTAGGAATTATTACATCTTTTTGATATATTGCATCATCTATTATTATCCACTGACTTTTTAATTCCCTATAATACTTTTTACTTTCAAGTTTACATGGTCTGATATTTCTATAGCGACACTAACTCTCTTTTGGTTAGCATTTGCCTTGTACTGTATATTCTTGAATCTAATCCATACTCTTTCAACAGTTTTAGAAAGCTACAAAATCAGATGCAGATTAAAATTACATGGGGATTGGATTTGTGGTCTTTTGCTTTCACACATTCCATATTTTTATGTTTTAAATATGTATCTCATTGTTTTCAATTTTTCTATGTTGAAAGTCTCTGTCTTCAAATTGTAACATTAATCCCTTTACTTTTAATGTAATTTCTGACAAGTTTAGACTTAATTATACCATTATATTTTGTCCGTTTTTCCTACCTATTCTTTATTTCATTTTCTTATCTTGCTTGCATTTTAAAAGATTATTTGTTTTTGTTTCATTTTCTTGGCCCATTTTTTTCTTCTTAGCTTAGAAATTATGACCGTAGTTCTAACTTTTGTTGGCTACCCTTGAAATTTTACCAACTGTACTTAATAAAACCTTAAGTTATTCTATATCTTCTTGGGCTATACAAAAATCTTCAAAGAATCTAGTTTGAATCATCTCCTGTGCAATGAGTTATTTTTGCCCAATGTTTTAGTCATCTACTTTTTATCTCATATATTTCACATTTTGCTGCTGTGTGTGCATGCATGCATGCGTGTGTGCGTGTGCGTGCACATGCATATCAGTGTTTGTTTAGATTAACCTACATAGTCTATGAATTTCTTTGCTCATTGTTCCTTCTTGCATCTTCTTTTTTCTGGGGCCATCTTTCCTTTTCCTAAAGTACATCCTTCTGAATTTCCCTGCGCTGGGACTGGGTATATAGCCCAGCAGTAGAGCACTTGCCTAGTTTGTGTGGGGTCTCCCTAGCTCGTGTGAGGCCTTGGATTCCATCTCCAACACCATCAAAAAGAAAAAAGAATTTTCATTTGGCAAAGGTTTATTGATAGTAAACTCTCAGGTTTTTTGTTTGTTTGTTTGTTTTGTTTTTTGCAGTACTAGAGGTTGACCCCAGGGCCTTGCACCTACTTTGCAAGTGCTCTATCACCGAGCTGCAGCCCCAACTCCCTTTTAAATTTTTTTTTATCTTGAGACAGGGTCTTGATAAGCTAAGTTACGGAGGCTACTTCTGGCCTCAAACTTACAATCTTCCTGCCTCTGCCTCCTGAGTTGCTGGGATTACAGGTATATGCCACTAAGCTGTGCTATCTGTTCTTTTAATTTAAAACTGTCTTTATTGTTTGGGTTAGTACAGAAATCTAGATTTACAGTTATTTTTTCTAAGATCTTTGAAGATATTCTTTCATCATCTTTCCATTAATATTGTTGCTGTTGAGAACTCCATTGTCAACAGGAAAACTAGGGTGCTTGGCTTTTTTCATTGGCTGCTTTTAAGATACCTTTGGTATAGTGAAGTTTTATTAAAATATGAGTAGGTATGGATTTATTAGGGCTGGGATTTAGCTCAGTTGGTAGAGCACTGTGCTGCAGTCTCTAAGGTCCCGAGTTCAATCCCAGCACCACAAAAATGGGAGAAGGATTTGGCAATCCACTCCCAAGGCAATCCCAAAACAGTCAGCTACTGAAAACCCTATGAGGGTCTCTATGAGTCGGATACCGACTCGACGGCACCTAACAACAACAACAACAATGGATTTATTGTTCCTTTCCTCTCTCCCTTACACCTTTCCCCTCTCCGTCACTCTTCCTCCTTCCCTCACTCCCTTCCTTTTTTCTTAGTGTAAGTTGTGTTTCCTATATCTGTGGATTCATGTCTTTTATCAGTTTTGCAAAATCTCTGTTAGCACCTCAAATATTGCCTCTATTTCATCCTTCCTATATTTTCTTTCAGAGTTTCTGTGTACACATGTTTGGGAACTTTTCATTCTAGTCTCCTTGTTTCTTCATATCTTCTTATAATTTCTGTCTCCTCATCTCTCTGTGTTACATTCTATGTTAATTCTTCTTGCCTAATTTCCAGTTTTCTAATTCTTCAATTATATCTAAACTGCTTAGCCCACCCATTGAGTTCTTAATTTTAACAATTATATATTTCACATCTAGAAATTCTGTTTGGTTCTTTTTCATGGTGGCTTGGTTATATTCCGAATCTGATAATTTCAATATTTTGGAGTCTCAGTCATCTTGTTTGCTGATCTTTTCTCATGCTATGAACCTAGATTGATAGGAATTAATTCATAGAGATCCTAAGGACCTAGAGAGGGAAGGTTTTCCTACAAAGAGAAATTGGGTTTGCTCCTGCTAGGAATCAAAGGATATTACTAACTTGGAAATCTGTTTATTCTTCTCATTCTTGCAGTGATCTGAAGGCATAGGATCATGATGCCAGGTCTGTTATAGGCAACGGTTCCCAGTTTTCTTTTTTTTTTTTTTTGTCCCTTACAATTTAATTCATTGTTTTATGTTGGTGTCTGTAAAATTCTCCTACATTCTTATTAGCCCAGCAATTCATGAAGAATATTTTTCTTGAAATGTATCCATTCTACAGCAGAATGGTCCCTGAGAGAATGTAATCTATCATATTGCCACAAGTAAAGTACCCATTAAAAGTTTTTTTATTATAATCTTAAGAAAAAGTCTAAACTTTATTCTAAATATAATTTAAAGAATCAGTTATAAAATAGAGCAACTCCCTAACTATATTTCCTCTTTAGAGGAATCATTTTTCCTTCTTTTAGCTTGTGGTATTTTCTTCCATACCTCTAAATAACACATTTAGATTTTTTTTTTCAATATCAGGCATGATATCTTGACTCCTTGCTATGGGGAATGAGGATTTATCTCTTCTCTCTCGCTGCTGTATCCTACCAACTATGACCCAGTCTTACGTTGTAACTTGGTGAGATTAGCATTCATTGTGAAAACTATTGAGAGCTGTGGAACGTAGTAACATGCTGGTTACTTTTGCTCAACCTGCTATTTTCTAGGGTTCTGGGATAGAGTTCATAATTGTCTCTTTCTTCCCCCACCTCCGGCTTAGTTTTCTATTCCAGTGTTATTAATTCAACACTCACTTCTTGACTAATTGCATTGTGTAAGAAGTATCCAGTAGTCTCTGAGTTTCATCCTCTTGGAGAAAATCCCTCCCTGAAACTTCTGATCTCCTGAAGTCTACACTTCCTGTTCATCAGGCCTGTAGCATGCACAGAATCCTGGACTCTGCCTGCCCCGCCATCCTGGGAATTCCCTTCACCTCTCTGTGTGACCTGTTTTCTGCATCTTGTGTCTTTATTTATTTATTTATCTATTTATTTATTAATTTTTGCGGTACTGGGTGTTGGACCCAGGGCCTTGCGCTTGCATGCTTTGCAAGTGCTGGACCACTGAGCTGCACCCTCAGCCCATTTTTTTACTTTTTGAGACAGTGTCTCAATTACACAGAATGCCTCTGGTCTCGAATTTGCAATCCTCCTGCCTCCGCCTCCCGAACTGCTGGGATTACAGGCGTGAGCCACCTCGCCCAGCTTGTGCCTTTATAGTTTCCGGTATGTCTCCACGTTTGGGTAAGGCACACTCTCCTGGAAAAAGATTCCCTTCTGAAGCACAGGGCAATTTATGTGAACCTCCCTCCATTTTTTCCCAGTTTGGTTTGTAAAGGCAAGAGTGCATTGGGAGTTGATGGCCCTCAGAGTCCAGACAGTTGAATTGTGATTATGACTCAATGAAGGTTCTTTTGTGGGAACCAAGCTGACAAGTCTGCAGTGCCACTGAGGGCAGGTTAATTTGAAAGCAGCAGCCCTCCCAGTGGAGTGGGTGGAGGGCATGGCAACAGAAAACCTACTTAAACTTCCTCTTTTTTTTTTTTTTTTTTTCAGTACTGGGGTTTGAACTCAGGGCCTCACGCCTGCATTCTTTGTAAGTTCTGGACCACCGAGCTGCACCCTCAGCCCATTTTTTTTACTTTTTTGAGACAGGATCTCGCTAAGTTACTCAGACTGCCTCTGGTCTCGAACTTGCGATCCTCCTGCCTCTGTCTCCCGAGCTGCTGGGATCACAGGCGTTCACCACCATGCCTGGCTTAAACGTCCTCATTTTGACACTGTCTAGTCAGGATACTTGAGTTTGGCCATCTCAAGAGACCCTGTTCCTTTAATCTGTCCCCTGAGGTTGGTGATAATGAAGCGTGCCCTGCCCACCACAGGGCCAGATGAGGGGGCTCAAGAGGAGAAGCACTTTGTAAACTCTCATGTGCTATGTAAATAATGTTGCTTAAAAAAAATTAAAAACCGAAAACACAGCAGTGTCATTTTTAAAGAGCTAAAACTTAGAAAATATAGAGAATGGATAGCATGTTCCTTAGGATGTCTCTTTTACATAGAAGAATATAACCTGATGGTCATTAAGATATATTTGGGATGGGTGTGTGGTGCATGTATATAATAGCAGTACTTGGGAGACTGAAGCAGGAGGATCATAAGTTCAAGGCCAGCCGGGGCCACATGGTGAGTTTGAGGCCAGCCTGGGCTATGTAGTGAGGCCCCGTCTCAAAAAACCAAAATCAAAACCAAACAAAAACAAGGAGACATAATTTGGGGACAGTACAGTTCAGTGGTACAGCATATGCTGTACCTCGAGCAATGCTGGAGTATGAGCCTCAGGACAAAAACAAAAACCAAAAAAGGGCTGACAGATTTGGAGTAAAACCACCCATGTCTGTGTCTGGATTCTGCTTAACATCTTGTCCTGACGGTGTGACCTTTATTCTACCTCTTTCTGCCTCAGTGTCCTCTACATTAAAATAAAGGTAATGATGGTAAGAATCATTTTCTACCCCCACAAATTTAAATAGGCTGGTATTTGTAAAGTGCTTGGAAGAGTGCCGGGCACAGAACAGGTGGTAAGTGAGTGTGCACTGCATATGTAAGTAGCGGGTTGTCTTAACTGGGCTGAGAGCAGTCATCAGAGGCTCTGGAGTTGCTCGGAATAACAAAGCTCACTGGTATCCATCAGTTCCTTAGATCCTGACTCTCAGTCATATCGTAGGGAGAAGCAGGTTTCTCCCGAGTGTCACGGAGTTAGCCAACTTTGTATTTATTTTTAACCTTCCCCCTCAATCAGGGGAGATAAATAAGGAAAAGACTCTAGAGACTGGAAAATACTGTTCTTTCATTCACTGTCCCTTACAGGTTTCATTTCTTTCTTCCTTCCTTTTTTTTTTTTTTCCCTAAGAACAGGTCTTGCTATATAACCCAGAGTGGCCTGGAATTCATATCAATCCTTCTCCCTCAGCCTCCCAAGTGCTGGGATTACAGGCATGCACCACCATACCTGCTCCTCACAGGTTTCTTAACATGTTGCTGTTGTTAGGTGTCACTAAGTCAGTGTCCGACTCATAGCGACCCTGTGTACGACAGGGGAAACGGTCGGTGCTTCTCTGCTATTAACAGGGTTTTCAATGGCGGATTGATTTTTGGGAGTGGGTTGCCAGGTCCTTCTCCCAAGCCTACAGCACCTGGTATTCCCAGGCGGTCTCCCATCCAAGTACTAACCAGGCCGGACCCTGCTTAGCTTCTGGGATCTGACAGGATAGGCGCTTTGGTGGTACAGCGGCAGGCTTCTTAACACGAGGGAATTAGAAGCAGCTCTCTTAGAAAGATCTTACTTTTCCCTCTCAGGAAACCAGAGAGAAAATTATCTTTCTTAATTTACTCAGCAATAAATTTTCCTTTGCATTTCTGTTCTGGGTACCTGAGCAGTTCTTGGAAGAGCGAGGCTAAGGAAAAGGCCAAGAAAGGCAAGAAAATGGGCCTGTGGGCCGCTGAGGGCTGGTGGCCGGGCCTGAGTGAGGTCCTCTGTCTGAGAGCCCCCCCATTACAGAAAACAAGGGAGGCACAGCCAGTGAGGCGGAGGGTGTGGGGGAGAGCCAGAGCTTCGGCAGAGGCGTGGCAGGAAGTGCCTCTTCCAAGTCACCCACCCCACATGGCAGACCGCCTGGGGCTGCCTTGGAAGGCTGGCTTGTCACAGCTGCCTTCCACCTCTAAAAGCAAAAGGAAGCCGCTTGCCTTTGAAATCACTGTCAGGACCACCCACTGGCCTGTGGTTTGGAGGTGTCTGCTCTGGGCATCCACCCTGAATATCAGGGTGCACTACAGGCCTAATGAGTCCACTAGAGGCAACGGAGTGCAGAAGCGAGGCTACAGGCCTGTGTCCCCATGGTGAGCCCTGCCCCAGCCCTTCTTTCCCAAAGAAGAACTGCTGTGGGGACAGGGATTTCTCTAGTTACCTGGCATACTGTAGAGTCAAGGAGTCATCCCACCTGCCAGGGTGAGTTGCTTCTTGTTGTTGTTGTTAGGTGCCATTGAGTCGAGTCCAACTCATAGAGACCCTCATAGGGTTTTCAATGGCAGATTGTTTGGGGATTGCCTTGGGAGTGGGTTGCCACATCCTTCTCCCATTTTGCGGTGCTGGGAATCGAACTCGGGAACTCAGAGACTGCAGAGCAGGGCTCTACCAACTGAGCTAAATCCCAGCCCTTGTTGTTGTTGTTGTTAGGTGTCGTCGAGTCGGTATCCGACTCATAGCGACCCTCATAGGGTTTTCAATGGCTGACTGTTTCGGGATTGCCTTGGGAGTGGATTGACAGGCCCTTCTCCCATTTTTGTGATGCTGGGAATTGAACTCGGGGCCTCAGAGACTGCAGCGCAGCGCTCTACCCACTGAGCTAAATCCCAGCCCCCCAGCCCTTCTAGTTGCTTGTTAAAAACCGCCAAATACTAACCAAGGCTATTGGCTTATCATTATTCTTTGATTGACATAAATATGCCTTCCTGACATTCGTCGCTTTATTTCTCCTCTCTGCAGTGCTGGGCATGGAACCCAGCGCCTGGCATGTGCTAGGAAACTGCTCTACCGCTGAATGCGTCCCCCCGTCGACGCTCGTCCCTTTGGATCAGTTAATTTTTGAGTTCCCCTGTGATGCCCTTCATTGCTGTATGGATGGAAGTTGCTTCTCCACCCGAGCATGGGTTTCTCTCATTTTTACCCTCATTTTCACTTCCTCTTTTGCCTGTGTGCAGTAACACATTCACATAAGTAACTAAAGCCCCCCCCCCCGTTTGTACTTACACACATACACACATTCACACACTCACACATGCTGTATAGATGCACAAATCCCTTTGGGTAAATTTAAAACTCCTCAGTGTTGTTGCTTTTGTTGAAATAAATTAGGAGAATGGCCAGGTGTATTCTCCCCACAGGGGGAAAGCTGAGGGATGCGTGGGAGTGATTGAATGTGCACAGGGACTGAGGTTGCTGACTCCGCTTCAACAGGGGTGTGAATTAGGATGGGAAAGCTCTTCTCCCAGGTGCCTTGCTTTTACTAAAAGACTTGAGGGCTGGAGAGATTTCTTCAATAGCGGTTGGGGGATCTGTGAGTCTTTTTGGAATAGTGTAGAAAGCTGAACTGTGGTTAGGAACTCTGCAAGGTCTTTTTGATCCTTAAAGGTTCTGATACAGAAACCCATCCAGGTTTTTATAAAAGTAGTAAAGTGTTTTCAGTCTTTTATTGATCCCTTCATACCCTTAAATAACCTTTCCCCTTTTGAAGAGTAATTTTTTTTTTCAGTATTGGGGGTTGGACCAAGGGCCTCACACTTGAGTGCTTTAAAAGTGCTGGGCCACTGAGTTGCACCCCCAGCCCATTTTTTTTTTTTTTTTACTTTTTGAGACAGGGTCTCGCTAACTTATGCAGACTGCCTCTGGTCTCGAGTTTGTGATCCTCCTGCCTCTGCCTCCCAAGTTGCTGAGATTGCAGGCGTGCGCCACCACACCCAGCCTGCAGAGTAATGTTGCAGCAAACAAATTTTTCTCTTTCATTGTTTTATTTGGCAAACCAGGCATCGTCTCAATGCAAAGTTACAATAGTCGGCGATTTCCATTTAATGAGCTCAACAAGGTCTTTTTACACAGACACGGAGCCTTTAAATTGTCAGGTTTTTCCCTGTAATTCTTAGGAATCCAATTATGTAAAACTGAGTATGATCCACAATAGGCCGTATCTGACTACAGAAAGCCAAGGCCGAGGCAATAAAGCAAATCTTTGTGTTCTAGCTTAAAATTAAGGTTTAAAAAGAAGGAAGAAGGAAGGGAGGAAGGCAAGCAAGCAAGCAAGCTCTTACTGATCCAAAGTTTTATACATATGGGAGCAGTAGCCATTTCCTCTAAAATAAAGTGTGAGTTAAGCTTGGAGACTACAGTGAAAAATCATTAAACTTTGGGAATGTAACTAGGTTGGTAGAGTACTCACATGACATATATAAACCCCTGAGTGCAGTCTCAAGCACCACAAAAAAAAGAAAAAGAAAGAAAGAAAGAAAGAAAATCATCAGATTTATTCCAGGTATTGTTGTTGTTGTTGTTAGGTGCTGTCGAGTCGGTATCAGACTCATAGCGACCCTACGTACAACAGGGGAAACACTATTGTCAGTGCTTCTCTGCTGTTCATAGGGTTTTCAATGGCAGATTGATTGGGAGGGGGTTGCCAGGTCCTTCTCCCAAGCCTACAGCTTCTGGTGTTCCCAGGCGGTCTCCCATCCAGGTACTAACCAGGCCCGACCCTGCTTAGCTTCCGAGATCGGACGAGATCTGACGGGATCGGATGCCACAGAACTACAGCTGCAGGCTATTCCAGGTATAGCTACTAATTAAAACCCTTGCTTTTTATCATGAGGTAAAGACCATAGGTGATTTTCACAAAATAGCCCAAAAAGTTTGTTTGCTAAATCTCTAACTAAAGAACCAAATACGTATACCCCCCCACTAACCTAAAGAGAAACAGCATGGAACTTTACAAAGGAATATTCTTGATATCAAAAAGCAGAGTTTTTTAGTTTTTTACAGTTTTCTTATTTCACTGGCCACAATTCATAACAATGTATTCAATACCACCATGTCTTCAACAGTGAATCAATGGGTATATTAAGGCATAATTTAATATTATGATTTACAGAGATGATTAAGAAATCGTGTCATGCTTTTTGCCACATACCTTTAGATACATCAGCACTTCTCAGAGGGGTGACAGTGGTGGTGATTTCATTTTTATTCTATGCCTGTTACATAGGCTGGAGAAGATAGCATTTTGTTGGCAAAAGAAGAAAACAAGTGTGGCTTATTAAGTCAAGAATTAACCCAAGCCAAAGCCTGCTCTTCCGCTAAAAATAATACTTTTTTAAATACACGTTTACAGTTTTCCCCATGTGATGCAATTTTGCTAGCTATTCATTGGTCAGAAATTAACCTCCAGGGCCTGGGGATATAACTCAATGGTAGAGCACTTGCCAGGCATGTGTGAGGAGGCCCTGGATTTGATCCCCAGAGCTGAAGAAAAAAAATAACTTCCAGCAGTTAGGAGATGAGCCCTGAATTCCCAGCCATGCCTTCTCTAAGAAGTAGCATTTTCTTTGGCAAGTTATTAATTAGCTCCAGGGAACAGAGCAAAAAGACCACTCTTGATGTAGCATAAGAGTGCAAAACCCTTAAGAGAAAGATGCGCAGAAGCTATCCTGAAATGAAAGTGGGTTTCCCATAGACACCCCAAGTCTTTCCATCAGAGGGTTAAATTTTGGAGCCTCCTGGGGTAGAAATATAAAGCTAGGGCTGAATCCCAGTAGGCATCCCACTGAGCAGTTCATCTGTGTTGCTCAATTTCCCTTCCATAGAGGCAAGGGGGGCTGGTGATGTGACCCAACAGGTGCAGGTCTGCAGAGATTTAGGGGGCATTGGATATTATAAGTATCTCTTTTCTAGAGCTGTAGATAGATGCATGGGAAACAGCAAAGAAGAGAGCTAGGGCCAGTTAAAGAAATAACAAACAAAACCTGTTCCACATAGGCTGTCAGAGCAAAGGGACCCTGAAATGGGTAAGAAGGGCCTAGGTTTGGAGTGAAGACAGGAGAAAGTCTGGAGAGGCAGATCAAAGAATTCACACTGGGCAGGGCAGCCTCAGTCGTCAACTCTGAGGGTCAGAGGAAGGACAAGCATTATCATCCCTCCTTCCTGGATCCGCTGGAGGATGGCAGTCCCTTGAATTGAGCCCATTCATGAGCTGAAGGCAGTTTCCCAGAATCCTTTTTTCCAGCCTCTGCCCTTCCTGAGACCAGGCCTTGGAGCTGACCATGGTGCTGACTGTGATCTGAGAATGATTTGAGACTACTCAGAAGTACTGTTTCTAAGTGCTCTGAATGGGTTAACTCATTGCATGGTCACAGCAGCTCTATGGAAGAGGTGCTCTTATTATTCCCATTGACAGGTAAGGAAAGTAGACAATAGAGAGCTTAACAAACTTGCTCAAGGTCACATAGCTAGGAAGTGGAGAAGCTAGGTGGTCCATACCCCAGAGCCGTACTTTTGATCACTCCATTTGTGTGTGTGTGTGTGTGTGTGTATGTGTGTCTGTGTGTGTGACACACAGAGAGAGAGAGAGAGACAGACAGACAGACAGTGAGAGAGAAGGAGAGAGAGAGCGAGCATGCAGTCTTCTTTATCACTATATTTTATCAAAATTATTAACAGATCCATAGAGAACCTTTAGAATTTTCACTGTTCTGCATCATCCTAACAGAATGAGCCAAGCTTCCTCATGCCAAGCAGCCAGGCAGATTGCTGTAGGTTGGCATCTTGGAGAGTCAGATACAGAAATGAAGACTGGTTGGGTAGCCTACATATTCCATCACGATAGCTGTTGTTGTTGTTAGGTGCCGTCGAGTCGGTATCCGACTCATAGCGACCCTCATAGGGTTTTCAATGGCTGACTGTTTCGGGATTGCCTTGGGAGTGGATTGCCAGGTCCTTCTCCCATTTTTGCGATGCTGGGAGTTGAACTCGGGACCTCAAGAGACTGCAGCACAGTGCTCTACCAACTGAGCTAAATCCCAGCCCATCACGACAGTTACCATGCCTTAATGTGATGACTTATCTATGTGTGCTTCCCTGGTAGACTCTTGGCTTTGTAAAGAAAATTCCATTGTATCCCCACAATTTATCTGAATGTCTCACACATAGACATACTCAACAAATATTTGATGAATGAGTGAGTTATAGGTGATCAATATAAGGTGTTGCTAACTTACATATTATTTCAGTATTAATAGAAGAGCCACGTCATGGAATTTGTTGTCCCTTCATATTGTATATTTGTCATGCCCCATTTGGGAGTTTATATGTTTAGGTTGGTTGGTTGGTAGGTGCCGTCGAGTAGGTATCCAACTCATAACGACCCTCTGTACAACAGGGGAAACACTATTGTCAATGCTTCTCTGCTGTTCATAGGGTTTTCAATGGCAGATTGATTTTTGGGAGGGGATTGCCAGGTCCTTCTCCCAAGCCTACAGCTTCTGGTGTTCCCAGGCGGTCTCCCATCCAGGTACTAACCAGGCCCGACCCTGCTTAGCTTCCGAGATCTGACGGGATCAGATGCCACAGGGCTATGGCTGCAGGCTTTATATGTTTAGAATGCATCTTAATTTCTTTTATTTTTTTATTTTTTCATTTTTTTTTGGTAATGCTTGGGGGCTGAACTCGGGGCCTCATACATACTCTGGAAGTGCTCTACCAGTGAGCTGCACCCGCAACCAAATTTTTATTTTTTTATTTTGAGACACGGTCTTGCTAAGTTATGCAAGGTGCCTCTGACCTTGAACTTGCCGTCCTCCTCCCTCTGGCTCCCAATTCATTGGGATTTCAGGCATATACTGCCATGGCTGGCCATCTTAATTTCTTATAGATGCATCCGCAGAGACAAAAGTGAAAGAAAGAAGTAAGGTAATGGCTTAGAGAATTGGAATGCTTAAACACATATGAATGAATTTTTGTTTTTATGTTAGATGTGGGATCGTGTGTGGTACTTTTGACTTGAGATTTTATAGTATCTCAGGAAGGTGGCTCCACTTACATGAAAATAACTCTGCACTGTCTCTTTGAGAAAGCATACTAGCATGCCATTGTTAACAGAGCATGAAGTGGCAGTTAGAGCATGTTCCATTCAAATTTCCCATTTTGGAGCTGAGTTTATGGTCTATTTGTTGTATGACATTAACCAAGCCATATTTTTGTTCGGCTGTATTAGCATGTAAAAGATTCCCATATCTGCCATCTTCCCATTTTCCGGTGTCTGTGCCTGTGTGTAAACAGCCCTCCACAGCTGAGCTCTTGGAGGACCAGGCCTATTTTGACAGCTCCCTTAGTCCACATATCACTGAGCGCGTTCTCTGCCAATATATTTCCCATGCTTCTGTGGACATGTGTAGCGCGCCTGTACGACTTGCAAACACCCATACATTATTACGATAATAATTGGGTTTTGATGCAACTGGAACTCAGTACAACCAAGCTGCCAGCATTTCCTTTTGGCCACCAGCTCTAGGCAGGAAAATTATAGTCTAACTGTCTTCCTGTTTATTGATAAACAAAGTGGCCAGCCCAGCAATGGGGCCTGATTAGCAGTTTGCACCCTTTGTGAAAGGATAAACAGAACCCTACTGTTTTCTGTGTTCGACTGCAATTTGCATCTTTAAAGAGGTTGGACTGCCCTGAGATTCACGTTCAACTTCTGAGTGCCTGGCTAGTCTTTGATATGTTCCATGTCAGCCTCCTTGTTTTGCTCGCCTTCATCTTGAAACAGTGTTTGCCAGGGTTTCTCTGTTCCCATCTGGCTTACCATAAGCTTCCCCATAGTCACCTGTCTGAAGGGGGAGGGGGAGGTAGGGTTGGGAGGGAGAGGAAATACGTTTCGTCTTACTGCGTTTGGATTTTACAGTTTTAGAAGGCCTTTTAGTGCCTACTCCATATTTTGAAGAGAGTAACAGACAAAAAGGAATCTGTTTACCACTCTCTTTGACCCATAGCATCATTTTTGGCCTCCTTTTCCCTCCCGCCTCTTCACCCACCGGCTAAAAAGTGCCCTCCCCCTTTGTAAACTGAAATATGGTATCAGCCTTCTGCCTGAGTTAGATGTCGTGTTCTATTCTGAAACTTACTCTTAACTAATTAGGTTCTTAAACTAAATGGCAACAGACCTGATAATTGACTCCTCCTATAATTATTTTCGAATGAAAGAAAGGAAAATCATTTTAACTTGAATTTGCATGATGTAAAGGGTTGCATAAGTACGTGTAAACATGCATTAATCTGTTTAAACAAACTTTCCCCATAATCCTTACCGTATGTAAACAACATTGTTCTGCCTTAGAGATACTGCATGATTGGGCCCACGAGATTCCAGTTATCCCACTGAACAGTTTCCTTTTATAACTTCAAAAGAAATGTTATATATTTATTGGAGGTTGTAGGGTGTTAAGTGTAGTTAGACATAAATTGTACCTCCACGATTTTGTTAATGCCAACAGGGATTAAATTAGATTTTATAGCCCTTGTAGAAGTCTATTTGGTAGTTAACAAGTGAGATTTTTAAACCCTGGAAAAACATAATCCTATTATAAAACAAGCAGCTGAATTAACATTACCCAGGAAGGGACTCTTCATGGATTAGCATATTTTCTTACACAATAACAAAGAAAATCATCAAATTCTACGGGGATAGTGCAGGCTTTTCTCAAAAGTCAGAACAATGGCCAATCATGCCATTCCTTAGGGACTCTTCCTTTGTCAGAGGAAGGGCAATGGAGGCACACGCAGTGGGGCTGGAAGTGGGACCTTGAGTACCTGTGCAGCGGCACTTCACCCTCAGTTGTGCAGTGTTATTAGCATTGGTAATTCCCCACTCCTGGCTTCCTAATATGGTCACCAATGAGCAAAACGTCACTAGGAACACAAGCACAAATCGATGGGAGCCGCTTTCTGTGCAATTGTTGTTGTTGTTGTTGTTACATGCCATCGAGTCAGTATCCGACTCATAGCGACCCTCTGTACAACAGGGGAAACACTATTGTCAGATTGATTTTTGGGAGGGGGTTGCCAGGTTCTTCTCCCAAGCCTACAGCTTCTGGTGTTCCCAGGCAGTCTCCCATCCAGGTACTAACCAGGCCCAACCCTGCTTAGCTTCCGAGATCTGATGGATCGGATGCCACAGGGCTATGGCTACAGGCTTCTGTGAAATTAGAAATGCCTTTTCAGTTATTATTAGACTCTGGACTGAGAATTTTAGAGCTGGAAAAGGCCTTTGACATTTATTTAATTTTTAAACGCTTATGCCAGGATTTACTTTAAGTACTACAAGGTGGATGCCTCCATGTGTATGCATGTGTATGTAATATCTATGATTTAGCAGAATGCTGTGCACATACATGCTTCCTACTGTGTGGGTGGCCTTTTTATTGTTAAAGACCTCTAAGTATTTGTGATTGGTTCTCACTTGCCGGTGAGGGTTATTATTAGAGCTTACAGGACTTGCCAGTTTTCATTTGCATGGGTATCATCTTAGCAGATAATCACATGGGCATCAATCACAAGCATATCATTGTGCTAAATAATTGCATGGACGTCAATCACGTGTGTATCTGGAGCAAGTCATCACGTGGCGTGACTTTCACTATCTGGAGGAAGGTAATTACATTAGAAGCAGGGAAGGGTGGGTCTCCATGGTAGATAATCACACAGGGATCTGTCACGCAGGTATCGAGGTAGGTAATCCTGGGCACATCTGTCACGTGTTCCAAGGTGGCTAATTATGTGGGTCTCAATCCCATCCACACCCTGGTTTTCTAGAACAGGTTTACACATATGGCAAACATCATGTGTTTGCTTATGTGGGATAAGAGGCCAGATGTCCTTGTGACTAACTTGAGCCAGGTGCCCATAGGTGGCTTGGAAGTGTGGAAAAGCCATGCTGCCCATAGAGCAGAGCACCGGAGACACCGTGATTAGAGACCCAGTTGAGATTCTTTTATTTTAAGGCTTTGGCTCTTGGTAAAATGGAAACGCTCCTGGGAAGAACTTGGATTAGTGTCAAAGCTTTGCCCTACTCCCTTCTTGAGACTTCAGCCTCTGATTATATTTTCAGCCTGGGTGGTTTGGGTGTGGTTGCAGCCCCAGGTGAGTCTGGGACCCAGGACAACCAATCCGTGAGCTACAGTCTGCTGGCCACAGTGATTGGCTCGGGCCTGGACATGTGAAATTAACCAGTCCGGTCAGAGTGAATCGCAGGATTCTGAGATAAAAGGGGGACAAGGAATTCCTTTTCCCTCTCAGTCTCACCTGCCAGGGGTTGTGCCTAGTGCTGTTGCAGACATCAGTTCCTGGGGGAGCCTGTTGGGTACAGGGGCTGCCACATGGAGTTGAAAATGAAACCTCCCACAGAAGTCGGGACTGAGAGGTGGAGAGGAAGCCAGGCCTGACAGCGAGGCCTGGACCTGATTGCAGCCGTCCAGGAGGTGAAATTCCCGGCCTGGAAATGCTCATCTGAGTCAATAAAGTCCCTTTTGGCTTAAGCCAGTCAGAATTGGCTTTCAGCCCCCTTGTTTCAGAAAGAGACCTGGTTGACAGGGTATCTTTGCCAGAGCTTTTCCTTAGAATGAGGCTGAATGGCAGCGAGCTCAGGGGGACAAGGAGCTGCTCTGAGGGGAGAAGAGAGGGCAGAAAGGGAGCCTGAGGCGAGGCTTAGAGAGCAGTCACCGTGGCCCTCCGCCCTGGCCCAGAGCAGCATGCGGTGAATGTCACCAGGTCCCCATCTCCCCATTGGAGTGCCGGTTCTTCTGGCTTCTTAGAGTGTGAGCTCAAGCTGTGAGGGCCGATTCCTAAAGACTTGCTTTTTTCTTTTTTTGTGGTACTGGGGGTTGAACCCAGGGCCTCACGCTTGCCTGCTCTGCAAGTGGGGTAGACCATGGAGCTGCACCCTCGGCCCATTTTTTTACTTTTTGAGACAGGGTCTTACTAAGTTACGCAGACTACCTCTGGTCTCGAACTTGCGATCCTCCTGTCTCTGCCTCTGAGCCGCTGGGATTACAGGCGTGAGCCACTGCACCCGGCTTCCGTAGGAATCTTAAAACCTCATTTTAACTTAATAATTCCCAACTCTTTTTTGTTGTTGTTGTTGTTGTTATTGTCATTTAACTTAATTCAAACTTTAGAGATAGCAGAAGATTCCACCTCCTGTTTAAGATTCGCCTCTTGGGGTCGTGGGTCGTGGGTCTTAGTTGATAGGATGCTTATTTACCATGCTTGAAGTCCTGAGTTCAATCCCCAGCACTGCTGGGAAGTAAAAAAAAAAAAAAAAGAAAGAAAGAAACGCACCTCTTTAGGAGGGTCTAGACTCCAGTGGAAATTCAGATAAACAATTGGATAACTAGCCGGGCACGGTGGTGCACATCTGTAATCTCAGCTGCTCAGGACGTGGAGTCAGGAGGATCTGAGTAACTTAGTGAGACCCTGTCTCAAAAAGTAAAAAGAAAAAAAAAAAAAGGCTGGGGGTCCAGCTCAATGGTCCAGCATTTGCAGAGCATGCAAGCACGAGGCCCTGGGTTCAACTCCCAGTACCACAAAAAAAAAAAAAAAAAAGGATAACTCATAGGAGAGGGGGGAAAATGTAAGTTTTGACTCATCCACACATGAATTATGTCTTAACTGAGTCTCTTTCACCGGTAAAGTACCTATGCTCTTACCTGCAGCGGGCAGACTTTTGTGAACTGAATGAATGCATGAGTGAGTGACTGAATAGGTGACTAGTGTCTGGCTGGAAGGCATCCGGAGGAGACAGGGTAGAGTGTGAGAGCTGTGCAGCTTCACCCCCACTTTAAGCTCCAGATGTGCTCTGCCAGCTCTCCTCGGATCTTCTTCTCAGGAAGGCTGCCCAGGCCACTTGCCCTCAGTTATTTCCCTGGCTCTCCGTTCTACACATGCTGAATGTCCTTTCCCTTCTATGACACCCCCAGTATTTTTACAGTGCTTAGCTTTCCCTTTAGACTGGAAGGTCTAGAGGAGCAGGAATTGGGTCTGTGTCACCAACACCCAGTGCTGTGCCCAGGACATGCCCCTTGCCGCTATCAGTGGAGACAGGAGTGGCATGATTGCGTGGAGGCTCAGGATCTGGCCCACTTCTCTGCAGGCCAAATGTCAGGTACTGAATGCTGTTAGGGAACCTCCTAGCTCAAACGCTAAGTCAGACGAGGCCAGTAATGACTGCTGGCAATATTTTGCATCGCCAGTGAGACATGCGGAATGGCCTGCCCAAGGTTCCCCAATGTGGTTTTGGAACCTGAAAGAAAGCCATAGTGAGTGAATCAGTTGTTGTTGTTGTTGTTGTTGTTGTTGTTGTTGTTATTGTTTTCTGCTAGCAATGACAAAGGGACATTTTGCCACAATCACTACCAAGGAAAGTCTGCCTTAGAACCCAGGCAACAGCATGGGTAGCAAAGTAGGTAGAGAATTATCAAAGCATCTTTGACATTGTTGAGCTCCCTGGCTTCTCCACCCCACTGCTGGGGATTGTCACATCAATGTCCGTAGTGTGAATCAAGACAATCCCAACCAGATTTTTCCAATCTTCGCAGCCTAATGGATCCTAGCAGAAATGGAACCGATGTGGAGAGCAGGTGGGCTTTGATGTCAGGTACATATGATTTGATTATTTTTATTTGCGTGAACTTCGGCCTGAATTTTCTAATAGATGTAGTGGAGACGGTAATATTATCATGTGGACTGAGTGTGTGCATGAAACAGAGGCACACATGCAAAATACCTCCCAACGTCCCTAAAACAAATTAAGTACTCAACAAGTGTTATTTCTTTTTTACTGAGATGTTTCACGTGTTGATCTTGGGGGTCCATGGGTTGACTTCATCAATATTGAAATGAATGAACTCCCATGTCCTTTGAGCACGAAGTGTCACGTAGTTTACAGTCTAAAGTGGGAGCCAGACAGATGTCCACTGTCGCAATCACAGTGGGGCTCCACAGCAGCCCTAGTTGCAGAATATCATCCAGTTAAGGAAGGTCCCGGTCAGACCACATCTGCAGGCTGGAGTTCAGGTCTTGAAGCCATAGACCAGAGGACGAGAAACAGCCCAAGATGCTGAGTATGCTGTTAACCCTGAAGCCAGACCTGAAGCCAGAAAAGGCTTCACGGAGAAGAGGGATGGAAGTTGTTCTAGGCTGATTTAGCAGACAGAGGGAGGGCAGCCCCCACTGGTGAAGGACACAGATGTAAATTTTCATGCAGCAAGAGAAAGTACTGTCTAAGAGGGAGTGGGCTGGGATTTAGCTCAGTTGGTAGAGCACTGCGCTGCAGTCTGTGAGGTCCTGAGTTCAATTCCCAGCACCACAAAAAATGGAAGAAGGATGTGGCGATCCACTCTCAAGGCAATCCCGAAGTGGTCAACCATTGAAAACCCTATGAGGGTCGCTATGAGTCAGATACCGACTCGACGGCACCTAACAACAACAAGAGGAAGCAGTGCATCCTTGGGAGACAGCGAGCACCCGAGTAACAAAGCAAAGCCTCCCACCCAAGTGCCTCTGGGAGGACCTTAGGCCAGATGACTCCAAAGGGCACTTGCAGAGATCTGGCTCTGACCAGAACAGAAGGTCAACCAACTTCTGCTCTTTGCCAGTACATTTGGAGAGCCTCTCTGTGGTGGTTGTTTTTTGGACTTCCCTCTGTCCTTTTTCTTCCTTTCTCACCTGGTCCCACCAAGACCACCTGCCCACCCCAGCCCCCAAACTCAACTTTCAGCTATTTTTCCCTTGCTCCCTTGATGACCAGAGGGATCGTGTACATGCAGGCAGAGTGATGGGATTTCTGTAGCCACAGTGTAGTTTATTGTTAGGTGTCGTCGGAGTCCAACTCACAGCAACCCTATATATAGCAGATGGAAACACTTCCCGATTCTGTGCCAGGCACATGATCTTATCTGTGTTTAAGCCCCTTGTTGCAGTCACTGTGTCAATCCATCTGGTGGAGGGTTTTCCTTTTTTTGTTGTTGACCTGCCACTCTCCCAAAAATGATGTCTTTCTCCCGGGATTGGTCTCTCCTGACTACATTTCCAAAATATGTGAGATGCAGTCTGGCCATCCTTGCTTCCAAGGAGCACTCTGATTGTACTTCTTTTAGGACAGATCTGTTGGTTCTTTTGGCGGTCTGTGGTATATTCAATAGACGTCTCCAGCACCATCATTCTTTTCCTGTCTCCCTTGTTCAATGTCCAGCTTTCACAACTATATGATGTGAGTGAAAATACCATGGCATGAGTCAGATGCACCTTCGTCTTCAATGTGCAGTTTATAAGGAACCCATACCTGCACGACCATCTGAGTGTCTGGCCTGCCATGATATTTGAAATTTCCCCGTTTTCCTCATCTTTCACCTAAGGTATTACCTCTAGAAAGTTCTTGGTAAGATGTCAGTGTAGTGCTTGGCAAGTATAATACATTAACTGGAAGCAGGGATACCATCTTAACACAACGTGCTTTTTTGAAAATTTGTGGTAAAATAGGCATGACATAAATTTACCATCTTAACTATTTTTAGGTTTATAGTTCAGTAGCGTTAGGTCGGTTCACACCTTTGTGCAACCATCGCCACCATCTATCTCCAGAACATTCTCGTCTTCCCAGAGACTCTGTACCTATCAAACAACTCTTCATTCTCCCCTCTCTTATCCCATGATAACCACCATTGTACTTTCTCTCCTTATGAATTTGCCTACTCTAGATACCACACATAGGTGGAATCATACAGTGTTTGGCCTTTTGTGCCTGGCTTATTTCACTTAGCACAATGTCCTCAAGCTTCGTTCATATTGTAACATTTTTTCAGAATTCTCTTCCTTTTTAATGCCAAATAATATTCCATCGTATACATCACATTTTATTTGTTCATTCATCTGTGAGTGGACAGTTGGTGTTACAGTTTGGATCTGGAATGCCCCCAAAACGGGGGTGGTTTTGTTTTTGAGACTTGGCCTCACCATGTAGCCCAGGCTGCCTCTCACTCATCATCCTCCTGCCTCTGCTTCCCAAGTGCTGAGGGTATTTTGTCTCTTCTCTCCCTTTGCCCAGCTATCCATTCAATGACTTGAGCAGTACTGCATAGCGATTAATACCTGAGGTGCCAGAAGCAAACACAGATTCATCTACATTTGTTACTTTCTTGAGCTTGAACAAGTTTTATTTCATTTCATTAAGGCTCAGATTTCTGATTTTTTTTTCTTTTTCCTTTTTTTTTTTTTTTTGCAGTACTGGAGGTTGAACCCAGGGTCTTTGCAAGTGCTGGACCACTGAGCTGTGCCCCCAGACCCCCCCCTTTTTTTTTTTTTTTTACTTTTTGAGACTAGGTCTCGCTAAGTTATGCAGACTACCTCTGGTCTCCAACTTGTAATCCTCCTGCCTCTGCCTCCTGAGCCACTGCTCCTGGCAGATTTCTGACTTTTAAAAGCTGGAACATCAGGACAGGGGATGTGGCTTGGTGGTAAGAGCCCTTGCTTAGCATGTAAGAGGCTGTAGATATATTAAAGGTTTGGTCCCCAGGGTGGCCCTGTTAGGAAATGATGGAAATTTGAAAGGTGGGGCCTTATAGAAGGGCCTTAGGTCACGGACGGACTGTCCCCTTGAAAGGGATTGTAGGACTCCTGTCCTCTTCATCTTCTCTGCTGTTTCCTGGTGATGAGGTGAGCGGTTTTGCCCCACCATGAGCTCTGCCATGATGTACCGCCTTGCCACAGGCCCAAAGCAACAGTGCCAGCCAGTCATAGACTGGAGCTTCCAGAACTGTGAGCCAAACAAGCCTTTCTTCTTTACACATTGATTATCTCGGGTATTTTGTTATAGTGATAGGAAGCTGACCAACACGCTTGGGCGGCCTTTACCTTTTAGCTACTCAGAGTGACTCTGTGATGAACGTGGGTATGTAAGCAGCTGTCCGAGTCCTTGTTTTCAATTCTTTTGTTGGAGTTGCCAGTAATTCTAAGTTTATTATTTTACTGTTAATACCATATCCTTTTTAAGACCATATATTAACCAAGGAGCAAAGAACAAGTTAATTTTGATGAGCGAGTCAGAGAGTGTTTCCAGAGCCTATAGAGCTCTGGACGTCACAGATAAAAACAATCAAAAGTGAAGTAAACACGCTTTCTGGGAAAGAGAGAGCTCTAGACGGGAAACTTCTCCCCCGTACCGATGGGCCCAGTGTTGGTCCTGCGCCATCAGGACGCTGAAGCTGGGAGGAAGGAAGGGACAGGGAGAGAGACGGACACAAGGGAGCCCCTGAGTGCCTGCAGGGGTTGTTTCCAGGTGCTTTTCGTCCATTAACTTATTTAATCATCAAAACAACCCAGCAGGTGCCCTTATTTTTATAGACAAGTCTTGTCAGGCACTTAAAATTTATAATTTTTATTGCTTTTAACAGCCATAAAGAATATCTTTAAAAAGGAAGAAATCATTCTCAATCCACAGATTTCACATTAAATTCACTCCAGTATGGCCATATTCTTTTTCAGTGTTGATCCCTTTGCGGATATAATTTTGACATGATTGTATTACTATAATTTTATATTCTGCTTTTTAAATTACTGCAAAAAAATCTGTTTTTATTATTTTTACAGTGGTATACATTAAATGTTTTCACTTCAGTGCAGTTAACTATTCCTCTACTACTAAATATTTAGATTGTCTCCAAGTTTGTTTGTTTTTTTTTTTTGCCATAATTTTATAATATTTGATAATTTGAGCAGCAAAGAGCTTCATGGATAAAACTTTTTCCTCTTAGGCTTATTTCTTAGAATGTATTTGGAGGACTTGGGTTACCAGAACAATGGGTAGAAATGTTTTTCTAACTTTGGTTATATATTACCAAAGCAATTTGTAAAAGGGATATATAAAAATTATTTTTCAGAGACTGATGATATATTTTCAGGAGCAATATTAGAGTATACCAATGTCTCCACATTAAGCATTACTTTTAACTTCTTTTCCCATTTAATATATGTAGGATTACATTTTATTATTGTGTTAATTTTTAAAAATTGTATGGTTTTCATTTTATTAAGTTGGGGGAGGGGTTGGTTTTTGTTTTTGTTTTTGTTTTTGACACTTGGCCTTGCCACATGGCCCAGGCAGCCTCACACTCCCCATCCTCCTGCCTCTGCTTCCTGAGTGCTGAGAGTATTTTGTCTCTTATCTCCCCTTGCCCAGCTACCCATTGGGTGACTTGAGCAGTATTGCACAGTAATTACTACCTGAGGTGCCAGCAGCGAACCATAGATTCAGTTGCTACATTTGTTACTTTCTTGAGCTTGGACAAGTTTTATTTCATTTCATTAAGGCTCAGATTTCTGATGTTTAAAAATTGGAACATCAGGACAGGGGATGTGGTTAAGTGGTAAGAGCCCTTGGTTAGCATGTGAGAGGCTGTAGATTTGATCCCCCCTCCTCACTGAGGGGGGGAGGGAGAGAGAGAGAGAGAGAGAGAGAGAGAGAGAGAGAGAGAGAGGAGAAAAAGGGAGAGAAAGAAAAGAAAAAAGGAAAGGAAAAAAGAGAAAGAAAGAAAGAAAGAAAGAAAGAAAGAAAGAAAGAAAGAAAGAAAGAAAGAAAGTCCTATCTCACTGGATTACTACAAAGACTAAATATGATAATATATAATGAACCACTTTAGCGTAGAATCTGGCTCATAGAATATGCTCGATGAGTATTAAATATTTTCGCTATTATTATTTACGCTCATTCCTCTCCTAACTTCCTCCTACTCTTTTTCTTTAATCATATTCTATGTCTACTGTATCACCTCTCCCCATGGGTGGTTGAGTAGTTGGGGGTTAGAGATAAGAACAGTGTAGTCTGGTTTTCAGGGGTGTGATCTGGTCAGATGAAACACCATTTTCATGCCAGAGATCTGTATCTGCGTTCTTGTTTGTTTGTTTTCTGAGACAGAGTCTCACTGTGTGGGCCAGGCTGGGATGGCAGGCATGGGCCACCAGGCCCATATATCTAACTGCATTCTTAGGTTACATCATAAAGGTCAACAGTAGATTGCAGGGTAGGATGGGTGCCGAGGGATCCCACTTTAGCTACCCTGGTGCGTCCGATTAGAGCTGGTGTTCGTGTTCACGGAGGATTATGGAGATACAGCCACCCCGTTTGCGTGTATATTCACAAAAGTAGCCTCCTTGTCTGTTCTCTGTCCAGTTCAGACTCCCCTGCTCATCCTGTCCCCACTCATGGGCCCCAGTTACAAGACACATGTCATTGTTTTCTCCTCAGATAGTGCAGATGGGGCAGAAGTCACCTTCTGAATGCTTTCTTACTGACACCTGGCCTGTGGCATGGGCATGACTAAGCCACAAAGGTCTGATTGATGCAGAATCCATTGGGTAGCATTAAACTATCAATAAGAGTTGGGACCTGGTGCACTCACATTCATTGCAGCATTGTTCACAGTGGCTGAAAAGTGGAAGCAGCCTAAGTGTCCATTGGTGGAGGACTACATAGAGAAGGCATGGCATATGTGTATTATGGAATACTATTTAGCCTGAAAAAGGAAGGGCATTCTGACACGTGCTACAACATGGGTGAATCTTGAGGATATCATGCTAAGTGAAATAAATCAGTCACCAAAAGACAAATTCTGTATGATTCCAATTATATGAAGTTTAGATGAGTCAAATTTACAGAGACAGAAAATAGGATGGCGATTTCCATAGAGTGAGGGGAGAGGAAATGGGGAGCTACTGTTTAATGACTACAGAGGCTCTGTTTGGGGAGATGAGGAATGTCCTAGAGATGGACAGTCATGATGCAGCATAACAATGTAAATGTATTCAACTCCGCTGAACTGTGCACTTAAAGATAGCTAAAATGATAAGTTTTATATTGTGTATATTTTACCCATGAAGTATTAATTAATAATTAATAAATTTTTTGAGATAGGATCTCATTATACTGCCTAGGATGGCCTGGGACTCGCTGTGCAGCCCAGGGTGGTCTTGAACTCATGATCTGTCTGCCTCTGCCTCTCAATTGCTGGGATTATAGGTGTGAGCCACGATGCCTGGCTTAAATTATATTTTAAAAAGGAAAAAGAAAAATAATTGAGAGCCAACTAAGAGTACGGAGAATGTGAAAATAGGTATATGGAAAAAGTTAGCAGCAAATTGGGTGAGAAATTTACAATTGAAAATGGGAATAATTTTTTTTATTGGAAATTTTTAATGTACACCTTAATGTGGTTCATTCTGACATGCTTTTCATCGTGACATTTCCATATACGCATTTTGATGTACATTGTTCATATAGGTTCCCCCTTACCCTCCCTTAACTCCCCCCCCCCATCTAAGTCTTCTCTATCTTTTACTTAGTAATATTTTTCTATATGTTCCTGGGGTCCAGTTCTGTTTAAGATAGAAACTTTTCCCGTAGTGATCTTTGTTTTTATCTTGTTAGAACAATTGCATGCATTTTCTAGACCATTTATATTGACATCATTCTTTTTTTTTTTTTTAAACAGGAATAGTTTAGATTAGATTATAGTTTAGACTCAAGAAAACCCTTTCTGTGAAGGATGTGAACTTGAAGGTTCCCATGGGCCTTAGCAGCTATAAGAGAGCTCGATGTCCTCCAAGCAGGGGAACAGTGACCTGGGCCTAGACATGCTTGAGAAACATGTCTGGCCTATCAGCAACCTTAGTGCCCAGCACCTGTATTAGTAATTTATAGATTTATGAGTGCTGTTGAAGTTAGGTCAAGCATTTGAAGGACTTAAAAAGAAAGTGAATATACTAAGTTCATATATACAGTTTAGAAAGTTTAAGGGAACTTAATAAAATGTAAATAGCGAGACTGAGATTTAAACTTATTTAAGTCTGTTCGATTTGGATTAATCAAATATATTTATAAATATAAAATATTTATAAATATAATAGATTTTAAATATAAAAGATTATGGCCTGAACACGAAAGCATAAGGAAGATGGGTTTTTGAACTGGTAATTTTAGTGAACTTCTTGTTCATTTTAAAACCAGAGTGATCTATATTATGTTTCCTGTGCAAAAAGCTGCCCTCAGACATGAAAATCTCAATATCGATGGCACTGATCCTTGTACTTTCTACTTCAACGCGTAGTTGTTGATTTATTTGTGCATTTTTTTTCCCTAGCACATAAGCTTCTTGAGGCCACTGCATATTCCTATCCTAATCACCTGCTTCAGCTTGATGCACAAAAGACCCTTGACAGATGGGAGAGGGAGGTGGGTTTGGGGAAAGACAGATCTGAGTGGACCCAGATGCCATCCATGCTTGTTAGTTTTGAACACGCATGCCTCCCAGAGGCCCGAGGCACCTTCTATTTTGATATCTACTTAGACATTTGCTAGATGAAGCCATCCACTTTTTTTTTTTTTTTTTTTTTTTTTTTTTGGCGGTACTAGGGGTGGAACCCAGGGCCTTGCGCTTGCATGCTTTGCAAGTGCTGGACCACTGAGCTGCACCCTCAGCCCATTTTTTTACTTTTTGAGACAGGGTCTTACTAAGTTACGCAGACTGCCTCTGGTCTCGAACTTGTGATCGCCACCACTTATTTTAATGAATCATCATAAATATAATAAGTCTAACTTAACAAAGATACTGTTAGGACCATTACTTATCTTCCTCTTCTTGTGGGAAGCTTATTCAGTAGTGTTCACCCCATGGGGGTTTAGTCCCCATCTACCTGTGCCCAGAGTCACTTCTGAGACTCCCCTCAGTGATTGGCCAGTGTCACTTGGAAGCCCATCCTCTGCCGTGTTGTGTTTGAGTCGCATCTCTGAGGTCCAGGGCATTTCATTTGGAGAGAAGCATGAAGATTTCATGCTTGTCCACAAACTGAGAGGGTCTCCAAAGTGCCTTGTCAGAGCTGGGGGAAGAAGTTCCCTCTCTATAAGGCAGGTGCTGTCTTCAGGCGTGGCTTCCCCTTTTGGCGTCTTCCCCAGTCTGGGGACAGATCCCAAGGGAAGAAAGGGCCCCTGCAGGCCCTGGGCTGTCACACTGTTGTGATTAGCTCTTTTCAGCAATTCCGCCCTTCCCTCCAAGGTGAGGCGGGTGGCGCCTCTGGTAATGAGATGATTCCCAGGGCTCCGCCAGCTCCCCTTTGCCGCTCTCCTTGGCAGCCTCGGAGTTTACTGACATTATAGCCAATGTGGCATGCTCCTCCTGGCCAATAGGAAAACTTGGAGGGGACATGCCAGTCCGCCATCAGACAGCTCCTGCAGAATGTTGGAGAGAAGTAGAAGCCAGATGAAGCCACCAAGAAGACTTGTACGCAGGAGTGGGGACGTGGGCTCACCCATCCCAACCAGGGCAGGCCAAACTCTCACGAGTATCCCAGGCCCAAGGTTTTCCGGCAAGTGGAAAGTTCCATTCTACACTGGAGCAGTCGGAGTTCTTCTGGTACGGAGGAAGAACACTGTTGGTCAACTCATACCAGCTAAATGACTGATTCACTCCATAACTCATCAAATAACCATTAGGTAGCCACCATCTGCCTGTAGCCGTAGCCCTGTGGCATCTGATCCCGTCAGATCTCGGAAGCTAAGCAGGGTCGGGCCTGGTTAGTGTTTGGATGGGAGACCGCCTGGGAACACCAGGTGCTGTAGGCTTGGGAGACAGACCAGCAACTCACTCCCAAAAAGCAATCCACCATTGAAAACCCTATGATCAGCAGAGAAACCCTGACAATAGTGTTTCTCCTGTTGTACGTAGGGTTGCTATGAGTCGGATATAGACTCTACGGCAACCACCACCACCACCATCTGGCAATACAAGGCTTCCGCTGGAGGTGGCAATGGCAGACCATGTCAGTGCAGCCCCTCCTCGCAGAGCTCATGGCTGGTGAGACAGACAGCAGGCCACTTTCGCTCACACATAGGAATAGTTATGAATTGCCATGCATGATAAGACAAAGTCCAAGGTGATATGAGGGCCGAAAACAGGGCTCCAGGCTGGCAAGGAGTCCCTTGGAAATGACATATGAACCAGCATCTGAGGGATGAACAGGAGATAGCTACATTAAGTATGGACTTCAGAGGGACCCTCTGGGTGGAGGGAGAGGCATGTGCAAAGGCCCAGGGGCAACAAACTTGGCACTCTCAAGGTACTATGGCAAGGGCAATCTGGCTAGAGTGCCCAGAACCCAGGGCATGCAAGATGAGGCTAGAGAGGCAGGTAGGAGGCAGGTGATGCAGAACCCTAGGCCACAGTAAGAATTTTAGATGCATTCTATGGTAGTGGAAGACCAATTGGACTCTTAAGTAGCAGAGATATGTGCCTTGAAAATATCATTCCGAGCTGGGCATGGTGGTTCCCGCCTGTAATCTCAGCACTCAAGAAGCAGAGGCAGGAAGATCATGAGTTCCAGGCCAACCCTGGCTACATAGTGAGATTCTGTCTCAAAAAGAAAAGAAGAAAGAAAGAGAAACACTCTGGACACAGTGCAATGGATTCGAGCTGGGCAGCCATGGGTGAGGAGGCCGCGTACAGGGTGTCGCGGTGGCCACTGACAAGAGAGGAGGGGCTGAGGAGGAGAGGGGATGGCCCACATGGAGTCCCTCCCTCCC
>VMDO01016648.1:0-41242 GCA_007922755.1 Pedetes capensis
ACCCGGCCCTCTGCTCCACTGGTTCCACTGCGCAGTGGCGCGCCCGGCTCCGGCCTCGTCACGTGGCCGTCTAGACACCCTGTCGCTTTAAAAAAAAAAAAAGCGATTGTGTTTCGCAAACAACAGATCGGGTTTCTAAAAGCTATTTCTCCCCCACCCCCGCCACCGCCACCCCCTCCTGGGTCTGCAGAGGAGGACCAGTGCGTGGGGGTGGTGGGGGACCCAAGAAGCTCCCAGAATCGACTGAGACCCGGCTGGAGCAGAGGAGAAACTGGAAGAGCCGGGAGCTCCGAACGGGCTTCGCGGGCGAGTTTTGGAGCGGAACGAGCCGGTCAGTGGCCCGATTTAGACCCAGCGGAGCTTGCAGTGGCTGTCCTGCGCGCGCTCACCCCAGCGCTTCATTCATTCGTTGTGTTTTAAAGGCCCTGGCGGCGGATCCCTTGGCCGCGCCGTAGAGAAAGGGGAGGAGAGCACTGTCTCGCTTTAAAAGACATTTACACCAGACTGGACCAAGGCCCTGGGAAGTGTGCGCTGGAGGGAACAGCCGGGCGGCCGAGGGCGGGTAGGCGGCGCGAATGTGACCTCAGCAGCGGCCGCGCGCTCCCTCCCGCCCTCTCCCGCTCCGGGCTCCGGTTTCTAGGACTGCCTGGAGAAGTGTGTCTTATGCACAGCTCTGGAATGCATTTGGCCGGCTGACGAGCTGCAAGGGGCAGCATCCTGGCGGGAGAAGGGGGGATGGGAAGGGGGCTCGCCTGCGCGCCGCCAGCAGGTTTCCTCCCCAGCCCGGAAGACCTCTACCACCCGCCACCCCGCCTCCAGCTGCGGCAAGGGTACTCCGAGCGCAGAGCTGCCTGGGGCATAAATTTACTGTTTCTGAACTCTTCTCAGCCTCCTAACTTTCAAGGTGCTTAGGGTCAAAGAGTTTGTCTCTAGACCCCAGGTTCCAGAGAAAGGTATACCCAACTGAAAGTTACAAACTGGAACTGATCGCCTTTACCCGGTAAAAGCAACTGGGGCTGAGAAACGTACTACAGTATTTGAATATTACATACGCATCAACATTGACCAGGGCGCTAGTTGGCATGGTGATCTAACCTCACATTTTATACACTGAAATAGGATTTTTAAAAAAGTCATTTAGTATTGTGAGTTCAGGATGACAGCAAAACTCATTGAGGGTTTTAAAGAATCTTTAGAAAAGGTGAATGTACTATTTGCCTCTCCCTAAATGAATTATGGGTTGGGATTTAGCTCAGTTGGTAGAGCCCTGCGCTGCAGTCTCTGAGGTCCTGAGTTCAATTCCCAGCACCGTAAAAATGGGAGAAGGACCTGGCAATCCACTCCCAAGGCAATCCTGAAACAGCCATTGAAAACCCTATGAGGGTCGCTATGACTCGGATACCGACTCGACGGCACCTAACAACAACAACAAATGAATTATATGTTCCTTGCCTGGCACCTTGGCACGTGCCTGTAATCCCTGAGGGGTTCGCGAGGGGACTCCGGAAGCTGAGGCTGGAGGATCTCGAGTTAAAGGCCAGAGGCAGCCTGCACAATTTAGCAGCACCCTATCTCAAAGACAAAATTAAATTAAAATGGGGTTTAGGGGTGCAGCTCAGTGGTAGAGCACTTGACTAGCATGTGCAAGGCCTTGGGGTCAAACTCCCAGTGTCGCAAGAAATAAAATAAAAATAATGTTCTTAGGAGGAAAAGTAAAGGATGAATCTTAAACATCTTTATAACTCAAACCCTCTCCCTCCGGCAATTTAGATTTCTTTACATGCAGTAGATGATTAATAAGTATATAGAAGACTGCGTGTGTAAGGGGCCCTGGGTTTAATTCTCAGCACCACAAACATGCACACCACACACACACACAAAATAGGAATCAACACTTAGCCTTGGGCATTTGAACCACTCCCCTACTCCACCAGAATCACCTCTGGTGTTACCAATGAGAGAGGAAATCACCATTTGGGGTCACATGACCCTCTCCAGGCAAGGGGGCCCTGAAGCTCATAGACCTAGAACACAGTGACATGTTAACAACGCAGAAGCATGTGCAGGACAGGACAGATGCTGCCATTATGAACATTAATTTGTAAGTCCACTTAGGCTGCAATTGTGTAACATAATTCTGTTATAAATTAAAATGTCACTGATTGAAAAGGCATCAGGACTGTGAGTGTGCATGCTCTAAAAGAAGTAATCTGGGAAGACAGCAAACAAGAAAGCCTAGGAGAAAGTAGAGAAACAGTGACCCCATCACCATAGGCAGAGAAAGGCAGAAATGGAGTTTTTGAGGTGTCTGAGAATTGAATAATATACTCACCTTAGAAAGACTTAAGGGAAAGAAAACCAAGAAAAAAGAAAAAATGTCTCAGGAAGAGTAGCAGACTAGGAGTCAGAAAACCTGATTTCAGGTTGGGACATGGCCACTCACTGGTTAAACAACTTGGCATTTATAGTGATCCTCAGGTTAGGTGAGGCTTTGGCAGACTTTCTAAGACTTTCTGGGCAAGTGTCTTGCCCTCTCAGGGTTCCATGCCCTCGCTGTGTTCTGACTCTCCCTAGAAGAGAAAGGCTAGGCTACAAAGTGACAGGAAGGATTAAGTAAGCATTCTAAATGTCATCCTTCTAATTAAGCTTCTTGGCTACATGGAGTTTCTGAAGGATCTTTTAGAAATCTGGCCAGTGGTGCTAAAACCCTTGGTGATGAGAGGCCAGAGCACACACAGGGCAGGTAGGTTTAGTGGGCGTTGCAGGAGTTGAATCTGACGTCACAGCCTGTCTGGGTGGAACGTGCATATACTTGCAGAGCTATGTTCCCATCTAGTGTAATTGCGGGTGTTTTAATTCAGGCGTCACCCCTATTTTGCCCTCTCTACATGGCTTTCCTCCTTCATTTTACTACCCTAGGTAGAAGTGGGTGGGAGGCTAGGCAAGTAGCTGCAATGGTTGGTGCTAATTTATGGCTCCCTAGCATCCCCTGAATCAGTTAACATCCCAACCTTCCTGATAGCTGGCCCCACCCCATCACATTCTTACTCCTTTCCTTTCCAAGAAAGAAGCCAGAAGCCATCAGTAGAGGAGTTCTGCTTGGCTAGTGTGCCTAGAAAGGGAAGTTCCCTTCACCGACGCTGATGAGACTGTTTCAGACTGTTCTGATCCTTTAAAAACAGTTTAGGAGTTCTCCAAACTATTGTGAATGAGTTTGATTCTAATCATTTGCTGGCAGGGAATATGGAATAAAATCTCTCATTTGCAGTTGTTTATTTCCTGTTGTGGCTTCTATTTTCATCTTTTAGTCGCTTTGGTGATAGTAATCAAACCCTAATCATTGTGCAGCCACAAGTCACAGAGACCAAAATAGCTGAGCTATAACAAACAAACAACAACCAAGACAGCTAAAGACCTGGCCCTTCTGCATGCTGGAGGACTGTGAGGTGGCCTCTCACTGCCTGCTGGCGAGGCATCTGGAGGAGAGTGGAAGCAGAGGGAAGGTGCTCCAAGCCTGAGGGTTCTGAGCAGCCAGAGGCCCCAGAAGGCAGAGCAGCAGAGTGCACAGGAAGCGGCCACACGGCACGTGAATCCTCTGCACCTGTCAGGGAGAGAGGCAGGCTGTCCGAAGGGCCTGACTTGAATGAAAGAGAAGACCAAAGAGACGTCTCCAAAACACTCAACCACCTCCGAACAACCAGAAGCAAAAGCTGAAAGCCCCCTCTCTAGGAAACAGGATTCTGTCTTTTAGTTATTTTGTCATTTTCAATGGTTTCTGGAAGGGAAGGGCAGAGAGAGGCCCCAAGGTGCCTGTGGGTGGGTGTTGGGGGCGGGGATAGGGGTGAGGCAGGGATGAAGATTTTTTTCTTGCAAAAGCCAAAAGAAACACTTGAGGAGGCCAAAAAAAGTGTTGGAAAACATCAACATTTCTTGCACAATCGTCCCCTGAAAAATGTGTGAGTGAGCCCTAAACCATTCTCGACTGGCAGCAATACAAATGGAAGCAATAGGTTATGAAAAGAAGGCAGCTTGAGTGAGGCCAATGTGACGATCAGCACTTCTTGGCTTATCTTGGAAGAACGAGAACATAAGTGAATGAAAATGCATCTAATTCACAATCAAATAAAGATGCTATAAGCCCTGACTCATCAAATATTCTCATTTTACAGACATGCTGTCAGCTGAGCCATAGTACTTGCCAGGTGCCTGTCCAAAGCATTCAGCTACATAGTGGGTTTGGGGGCAGGAGCAGGATGAAGTAAATGTTGCTATGGAGGAGTCAAGGGAAACATCCAGAAAAAGTAAAGAGTGAGAACAACAGAGACGTTCAAATACACAGGCACATAGAAATGCAGCTTTCCCACCAAAGAGGGGTCCTGAGTAGCTGATGGGCAGAGCTGGGAGGGGAATTTCATGGTATACGACTTTTTGTACATCTTGATTTCTGAAGCATGTGGATGTGTTACTTATTCCAAAATACACAGAATTTTAATGGTTTTAATTTGTGTCTGCTTTTGTTGTTTTCTGCAAATCACCATTCTGATGGACTTGAAGAAAGGGAAAAGTTGATGAGGTCCCATATGGAAGCATCTGTCTCTGTGGGGCAGTTACTACCAGGAAGGCCGATGACAACAGAGGCCTATGTCTCATCCCAGACAGCAAGGGTGGAGGCTGCCTTGTCATGACCCTGGCAAGAGTCAGCGAGGAGACACGCCAGTCCTAATCAGAAGTCATTCCAGATACCAGTCAGGTGCCTGTCCTAACCCGGAACCGGCAGCCCAATAAATCCTGCTGTGGCGACAACAGAGGTGCAGGAAGGAGCCTGCCCAACCTTAGAAAATGAGAGCTTTGCTTTGGGGAGCAGAAATGTACTCGCATGAATCTCAATCCATTTAGCTGGCACTGATTCAGGGCTGGTGCGCCAAGCACCAGGCAGGACTTCTTTAGGTTGTCCACGTGAGTATTAAGCAGCCTCTGCCTTAAGGAAGTTCACAGCTGAGCAGTGGGATAGGAATGGGAAGCCAACCACCCTCCCCCTCAGATATGATCAATGGTAGATTGGGGACAGTGGAGGCCCGTGTTTCAGGAGGACAGAAAATCAAGGGACTTTTTCTGTGTAGGAGAGGTCTCCAGAGGTTTTTCAAAAGAAGAAAATTTTTGGACTGGGTGGGCTGAGTGAAGTAGCCAGGTGGAAGTGCAGATGGTCCTACTGGTCCAACTGAAAAGGGAAACAGAGCTGGGCGTGGTGGCGCACTGTCGGTAATCCCAGCGGCTTGGGAGGTGGAGCCAGGAGGATTGCAAATTCGAGACTAGAGGAAGTCTATGTAATTTAGCGAGACCCTGTCTCAGGAAGTAAGGAAAAAAAATAAAAGGGCTGAGGGTGCAGCTCAGTGGTCCAGCACTTGCAAAGCATGCAGGCGTGAGGCCCCGGGATCAACCCCCCAGTACCACAAAAAAAAAAAAAAAAAGAAAGAAAAGGGAAACAGGATGGAGCGGAGCACTAGCATAGCATGTGCAAGTCTCTGGGTAAAATCCCCAATAACGCCAAAAATAAAAATTAAAAAAAATAAAAAACGGCAAAGACGTCAGTGTGGCGCCTAGATCCAATATACTCTGGCCGTTCCTGGTGTTAATTCTCACTGTCTTTGCTTCAGACAGGTTCCTCAATGGAATCTCGAGTCACGTGCAAATGGGACTCCACGTTCCTGGTCATATGGGGCTACTAAATTAGCTTTTGCTGTTTTCTGATTTATTTCCTATTTTTATCTTTTTCATTGACCTGCAAAAGTCATTAAAGAGAGTCAAGGGATTCTGCCTAGTAAACGCTGGTTAGGATTGGAGTAAGGAGACCTGATAGTGGGGAATCGGAACCAGTGGCCTGCAGAGGAAAGGAGGGTCCCTCTTTCATAGAGTTATTACCGGGGCAAAGAGGTCACAGGTGACCACACATGCCGCCCCTGGCACATGATAAGACCCACCAAAGGAGCCCAGCTCTACGAGTGTGGCCAATGTTTCTCCGGGAGGACCTGGGGAGGGCAGGAAGAACCCCAGCCTAGATCTGGGATTAAACATTTTTCAGTCAGTACTACTGTGAGGTCTTAGGAGAGTCTGTTTCCGTCGTCTGCCCGTCTTCCTCATACAACACCGAATTAACAACGTCTTGTGTGTGCCAGACCTAGTGCTCTGCTCAAAGAACAAAGTCCTCCCCACGGGGTTGCTTCGAGGAGGCGCTGAAACCGGCGGAGCCCAAGTGCTATGTAAACCAAGTGGCATACAGATGCTAATTACCATTATTATCATGGATCCTGAGGTCTGAGCTGCCCAGTGAGTTAATTTTGCCTAACCTTACGTGCCTAGGAAATGAATTTTTTGAGGAGATAATTATCCAAGTGATAGGGTAATGAAGAAGGAAGCCACCTTCTCTAGTGGCTGGGATTTTGTTTGTGCGGGTTTTACCAGGACCAGTTGGAACGCTGTCAGGGAGGTAAGGCCAGCATTTAAACTTGAAAACAAACAAATTTGCCTGGGAAATCTTTTTCCCCCAAGTGGAATGAGAGAGGGCTAAATGAGAAAACAATAAAAGAAGTTTTAGTTCTTTTTTTCTAGCATTATGAGTTATAAATACCTTCTTGTGTCCTAGAAATGACTCTGCTAATAAAGATGACAAGCAGCGAGGAAGTGAGGAGGGGCTCCCCTTCATGGCGAAGGAGACACTCAAGATTCCCACTGGCCCATTGAGCCCTGATTGCCCTCCACTGGCTTCCCATTCATTCTGAAGATTTCATGGATGCAGGAATACGATGTTATTCAGCATTGCTAGAGCCTGGTATACTAGCAAGAGAAAAAGTGGGAGAAATGCAGCAAAATGAGGTTGGAACTACAAGGGATTATAAAGGTTACATACCCTGGGATTCCCATTTTCAAACCAAACATCACCTCAGTCATTGACGGTCAGGTTCATAGTGTTGCATGTTTTCCCAAATCCAGGTTATTTGGTATTTTTAATTTTTGTTTTATATTTCATTAGTTATTTTTTCTTTCAGTACTGGGGGTTGAACCTAGGGCCTCATTCATGGTAGGCAAGTGCTCTACCACTGAGCCCCATTCCTAGTCCCTTTTTATTTTTAATTTTGAGACAGGGTCTCACTAAATTGCTCAGGCTGCCTCTGGCCTCAAACTTGCAGTCCTCCTTCCTCTGCCTCCCTAGTAGCTAGAACTATAGGTATGTGCCATGGCAGCTGGCCTTATATTTTATTAGTTTTTGAAGAGATGTGCTACACAATTTGGAATATGGAAAGCTAGGAAGACAAAGGTAAAGCTTCCTGCTACCTGGGCCCCAGGCTCACTTCTCTCTCAAGACAGCCACCATCACAGCCAAAGATGTAGAAAGTGACCTGAGATAGAGTCTCATATCTAGGCACTGAGAAGTCTGAGGCAGGAAGATTAAGAGTTCAGGACCCACCTGGGCTACATAGTGAGAATTTATCTCAAAAATAGGAAAAGAGAAGGGAAGGGGAGGGAGGGGGAGGGGAGGGGAAAAAAACAAGAGGTAAAGAGCTGGCCTGTGCTTTGAGCTCCAGTCACACCTATTCACCTCAAGACACCCTAAGTTCTTCTGTCCCAAACAGGCCATCTTCCTCCTAGAACCTCCCTTCCTCGAGGCCAGAGCCCAAGGCCAATGACAGCAACCTCTCCCTCACTCCTCATCCAAGCAGCCTCCTGGCCTATCACTTGTACCTTCAAGATTCCTCTAAAGTTATTGCTTTTGCCCAGGGCCACCCAGCACACCATCAAAGGTACCTGCCCCCAGCCCCTCTAGGGGAATGACCTATGGCCTCCGCTTCCTGCTGCTTTCCTAACTTCCTGTCTAGTCTTACTCAAATCCACCAAGTCCCTCTGCCAAAGGTCCAGCTCAGTGGGCATCTGATTGCACTCCACCCAAGGAGGGCTTTCTGCTACATTTGGAACAAAGACAAATTTCTTGCCTTGGATTAGAAAGCCTTGAGTGGCCTGAAGCAACCGCCCACCCCCCTGCCGCTGTCCCCACTTCCCTTCCAGTCACCTCAGCATTCCTGCTTCCATCCAGGGCCGGGGCACATGCCGTCTCAGCCTGAAGTGCTCCTCTCTTCCCTCCTACAGCTCTTCCAGGTCCCCAATCTTTGCAGTTAGTCCACAGCGCTCCATCATTATGCACCCTCAGAATGCCAGGCACAACTGCTTTTTGAAGCATTTGTATCACTTGAAATTTTACATCTAATTCTGATTCCTTGATAAACATCGGTTCCTCCCCAGTCCCCAACTGTAAGCTCCATGAAGTCTGGGACTATGTCCCAGTAGGTCTACCTCAGCGACAGGCATGAGTAGCACTAACAATGTGTGCTGAGCACATGAGTTGTTGTTGTTGTTGTTAGGTGCCGTTGAGTCGAGTCGGTATCCGACTCATAGCGACCCTCATAGGGTTTTCAATGGCTGACTGTTTCAGGATTGCCTTGGGAGTGGATTGCCAAGTCCTTCTCCCATTTTTGTGGTGCTGGGAATCAAACTCAGGACCTCAGAGACTGCAGAGCAGGGCTCTACCAACTGAGCTAAATCCCAGCCCCCAAGCACATGAGTAGATGATCTATAATGAAGATCAGGTCATTTCTTCTAAGGTGATATAGTTTGTGGAATTAACGTGGACTGCCAAAAGAACCAACAGATTTGTCATAGAAGTGCAACCAGAGTGCTCCTTGGAAGCAAGGATGGCTAGACTGCATCAGACATATTTTGGACATGTAGTCAGAAGGGATCAATCCCTGGAGAAGGACATCATGTTTGGGAAAGTGGCAGGTCAGCAAAAAAAAAAAAAAGAAAAAAAGAAAACCCTTCACCGGGTGGACTGGCACAGTCTCTACAACAATGCGCTTAAACATAAGATCATGTGCCTGGCACAGAATGAGAGAGTGTTTTGTTCTGCTGTACATAGGGTCACTATGAGTTAGACCCGATTTGATAGCACCTAAAAGCAACAACATTTTTTTTTTCCTGTACTAGGGATTGAACCCAGGGTCTCACGCTTGTATGCTTTTCAAGTGTTGGACCACTGAGCTGCACCCCCAGGCCCTTTTTTTTTTTTTTTTAACTCTTTGTGACAAGGTCTTGCCAAAATTACACAGACTGCCTCTGGTCTTGAACTTGCGATCCTCCTGCCTCTGCCTCCTGAGTCACCTTTTGAGTCTCTGGGATTACAGGTATGTGCCACAGCACCTGGGGCTCACAACAACATCTTTTTTTTTTTTATTAGAAATTTTTAATGTACATCATAATGTGATTCATTTTGACATTCTTTTCATTGTGACAATTTTCATATATGCAATTTGATAAACATTATTCATATAGGTTACCCCTTACCCTCCTCTATGTTTCCCCCCTCCCCCCTTCCCATCCAAGTTTCCCATCCAAGTCTTCTCTATCTTTTACTATGTAGTATTTTTCTATATGTCCTTGGGTTCCATTTCTGTTTAAGGTAGAAACTTTTCCTGTAGTGGTCTTTGTTTCTATCTTGTTAGAACAATTACATGCGATTTCTAGTCCATTTATATTGACCTCATTCTTATCTTCCCTCCCCCCTTTTATTATGATCTCACCTTTGAGTAGGATTTTTCCTTCTTGTAATTTTGAGTCAGCTCCCTCATATGAGTGAGAACATGTGTTGTTTCTCTTTCTGATCTTCACAACAACATCTTTTATGAGGGGCTAAGAGTTTTAGTTTATTTGGTAAAGTGCTGCCCCACACTCTCTGAAGATCCAGGTTTGATCCCCAGCACTGCAAAAATGGAAGAAGGACAGAGCCATGCACTCTTGAAGCAATCCCAAAATAATCAGTCATGGAAAACCCTATGAAGGTCCCTATGAGTTAGACCTGACTCAATGGCACCTAACAACAACAACAACAACAATCTTTTATGAAATAGTGGTGATAACTGATCATGTTTATTTACAGGCCTCCTTAGCAAAATGAAATGTTGGCGATTGAATTGAGGTTGAAGAACTTAAAACCCAAGGAAAGTATCTCAAACCCCAAAGAGACTGGGAAAGAGTCTAAATATGTCATCAACAACAACAACAGCAACAACAAAAATGCCCCCAAAAGTAGAAGGATCTTGTTCAAACTCTTCTGATTTCTTTGGACTCAGTTCCTCTTCTTCCCTCTGTCCCGTGGCCCATTCCTGTCTGACTGGAAGAGGCCACTGACCAGCTTGGATAATTCTCAGCCTCACAGGATCACTTTTCACTCCATCTTCACAAAGGTCTGAATGAGAGAAAGCCCCTTTCAGTCCAGAACTCACCTATCGCTCTGTCTACATACTGCTACACACTGCTAAACCTAGGAATGCACAGTTGCCCGAAATAGCTGAAAGACAACATCGGAAATTCACAAGCCAAAAGAACCAGAAACTCAGGGCCTGGATCCCACGACCACTAGCCACGTATTTGTGAAGTAGAGCTCTTTAAGGGTGTGGGGGACTGGTGGCTGTGGTTCCATCCTGGATCCCATTGTTCACATCATGTGAGTCCTTTGTATGTCAAGTCCCCAGAGTCCTGTCTCCTGGCTGAACTACGAGGCAGATGAGGAAGGATTATGTCTTCCCTTATCCTGTACCCCAACCACCACAACTAATAGTCCAGCAATTCCCAGCCCTTTTAGCACCAAGATGGGTTTTGTGCAAGATAATTTTTTCACAGAGCAAAGGCGGAGCTCTGGAGGCAATGTGAGCGAAGGGGAGCAGCTCTAAATACAAATGAAGTTCCCTGGCTGGCCTGCGGCTCACCTCCTGCTGTGTGGCCCAATTCCTAACACCCAGTGGCCCAGGGATTGGGGACCCTGATTTAGCCAATTTATGATTTCTTTCTACAAATATTTGTTGAGACCCACAACATGCCAGGCATTAGTCCTGGCATAAGGCCGGCCTCTCCCTTGGGGAGTTGGCATTCTGCAGGGAGACAAATAACTTAAGTGAAGAAATACATTTTCAAAACGATAATAATTTCACACCCTTGCAAGAGCTTTGGAAAGCATTAAGTACAGCGAGGTACCCAGGCAGTGGGGGTGTGGCGATAAGAATGGCTGTGTCAGATCTGGAATCGGGGAAGCCAAGCCTTCCAGGAAAAGGGAGTAACAAAGGCCCTGCCTGCACCACTGAGTTACCCTGAAGAGGACCAGCCAGCCAGTTGGGAGGTGATAGCACCTAAAAGCAACAACATTTTTTTATTCCTGTACTAGGGATTGGCCCCAGGGCCTCACCCTGGGTGTGTCAGCGTGGGGGAGCCGCCGGATGGAGTCTGAAGACTGCCGTGGAGGAGCTTCAGATGTGCATGCTGTTAGGTGCAATGTGCTCCCAAATCACGGACAGCTGTAGCATCAGCGAAGGTGCAGAGCATCTGGCGTGGGAGCCATAAATGCTGTCTTCAAACATCAGCTCTGCCCCCACTAGCGTAGTCACCTCCAATTCCCCACGAGGAGAAAGAGGGCAACCATCCTCACGGATGCACAGACAACAACAACAGAGATGACTTAAAGTACACAGAAGATGTGCATAGGTTATGTGTATATTCTGCATGCTGAATCCAACTTGGGAATCCAATTTGGAGAGGTGGTGCTAGAACCTATCCCTGCACGTACTGAGGGACAACTGTAATACTTTCCTACCAAGCCCTAAGAGCACCCACTTACAGGGGATGGCTGACCAATAAACCCTCGATTGTAGGATGTCTGCTAGATTCATTCATGTAGTAGATTTGTTACTCTCTCTCTCTCTCTCTCTCTCCATATATATATGTGTGTGTGTGTGTATATATTATATATACACACAGACATATAGTATATAGTGTATATACTATACTATATATAGTATATAGTATATATACTATATATAGCTATATATGTATATATGTATATATACACACATGTATAGTATATAGTGTATATACTATACTATATATAGTATATAGTATATATACTATATATAGCTATATATACAAATACAGTTCACATCCATTCCACTTTTTCTCTTTGAGTAGACAGAAGCATAGTAAGTAAATTTGATGATGAAGAAACTCTGACACTGATCTGAAATTGACTGTTTAAAATGGCACAGACACACATATCTTACTTTCAAAGAAACAAAAGAAAAACCACCACATGATGTCAAAAAGCGGCCGGCGACAGCAGAGGCGAGCTCTCTTCTCAGAGCCCCCGGGCCTGATCCTCTGGCTGGGTTCTAGCTTTCTCATTTTCCTCATATGTACGTTTTTGTTTTGTTGTTTTTTGGTTTTGTTTTTTTTTCCTTCTCAGCATTGGGATGGAATGTAGGGACCTGTGCATGCTAGGCAAGCCCTTTCACCATTGAGCTACATCTCCAGCCCCTCCTTGCCCCGACTTTTCATCTATCAGCTCCTGACGCAGAGAGGGTGGCCACAGGTGCTAGATGGTGTTACGACCCCACCTCCCCACTCCCCGTTTTCTCCTCTGGCTCATCTCCTCCTTTTATATGGACCTATCTGGCAGCAGTGCTCAGGCTGAGTACTTCCTGCAGGGATCCTCACCCAGGACTCTGCCTTGCTCTGCACCGCCCACCCAACTCTGTCCTCTGCCAGGTCCCAGGGCTCCAGGGGACACCAGCCATGTCTTTTGGGAATCCCTGTGGGCCTAGGAGAGAGGCCCCCAAAAGCCCAAGCACCCAGAGCTGCCATCTAAGTCAACTTTAGCAGGCTGCCTGTCAAGCCAGAGGGAGACCCCAGATGGGCATCCACTCTAGGAGTAGTTAAATCCCTCACGACACCAGGGGAGGGTGGGCATACCTGCTCACTGCATTTCCCACCCACCTGAGGCATCACACTCACCCTTGACCCCAGCCAGCTGTCTCCCAATGTCCTCCACTAGCCATCTGAGAGATCTAGAACTAGAAGAAGAACAGAGTAAATACCACCAAGCTAGAAAAATACAGATCCTGGAGGGCCCTGCACAAATGTGTGCTCTCTTCCTCCCTCTCTTCTGGTGACAGTGATGGATAGGGGTCCCTCGGAGGGTACTTTCATCTTCCAAGAGATTGCACTCCATTACTCCAAGACTTTTCTGTCCTCACTGCCTCCACACAGCCTTCCAGCCTAGCACTCAATCTCTCATGGAATATACTTGACACTTTAAAGGACCTGACCAGCACACAAGCCATGTAGCTGCATTCTTTAACTAATATTTATTGAGTGTCCTTATTAGGTGACTGGCAAGCACAGTGTGCTATATGGCTAAGATTTCTATTCCCAGTGTTCTCCAAAAATGTGCATTCCTGAACGAGCCAGGAAGGTTACCGCGCCAAGTAAGGAATAGCATACTCCAGGAATGGCAAGAGTTGGGAGTGTGTGGGAAGACAGATGCAGACACAAGGCTCAGGAGAGAGGAGCTCAAGTCCTGAGGTCACAGACCAGCTGTGCAATCTCTAGCACGTAGTATCACTGCTCTATTGTTGTTGTTAGGTGCGGTTGAGTCAAGTCCGACTCATAGTGACCCTATGTATAGCAGATCGAAACACTTGCCGATTCTGTGCCAGGCAAACCATCTTATTTATGTTTAAGCCCATTGTTGCAGACACTATGTCAATCCATCCGGTGGAGGGTTTTCCTCTTTTGCATTGACCTGCCACTCTCCCAAACATGATGTCCTTCTCCAGGGACTGATCTCTCCTGACTACATGTCCGAAATATATAAGACGCAGTCTGGCCATTCTTGCTTCCAAGGAGCACTCTGGTTGTACTTCTTCTAGGACAGATTTGATGGTTCTTTTGGCAGTCCATGGTATATTCAATAGATGTCTCCAGCACCACAATTTAAAAGCATCAATTCTTTTTCTGTCTCCCTTGTTCAATGTCCAGCTTTCACAACCATATGATGCCACTGAAAATACCATGGCATGAGTCAGACACACCTTTGTCTTCAATGTGACATCTTTGCTTTTCAATACTCTAAAGAGATCTTTTACCACAGCTTTTCCTAGAGCAATGCATCTTTTGATTTCTTGACTGCTGCTTCCACGGGTGTTGATTATAGAGCCAAGCAAAGCAAAATCTTGGACAACCTCAATCTTTTCTCCATTTATTGTGAAGTTGTGTGCTGACCCAGTTGTAAGGATTTTTGTTTTGTTGATGTTTAGTCGTAACCCATATTGAAGGCTATGATCTTTGATCTTCATCAATAAATGTTTTAAATCCTCTTCACTTTCAGCAAGCAGAGTTGTGTCATCTGCATAACGAAGGTTAATGAGTCTTCCTCCAATCTTGATGCTGCGTTCTTCCTCATAAAGTCCAGCTTCTAGGATTATTTGCTCAGCGTATAAATTGAAGAGATAGGGTAAAAGTATACAGCCCTGAGGCACACCTTTCTTGTGGTTGACAATATCATTCAGCCTGCCTACTGGAGCTGGAGATGCTGTAGAACCCACATAAGATCATGTAAGTACACACTTTGAAAGGTTTAACCAAAAAGCCAGATGTTTCCTCTGAAATGAAATCTTTAGTGCTTTTTTTGATGGGCATAACGATCGAATCAGATTTAAAAGAATAGGATCTTGGGAAGTCTAAAGTTCACAAATGCTGTTATGGAATAACTTTAGATCCCAGGGCTCTGGTGCAACCTGTGAACAAGTTTTTTGCCCTTTGAAAACATCAAATATATTCATCTTGAATTACATGTATCCTACAAACACACACCCACACACCCACACATATTAAGAGGGAGAAGAGTCCTTTGGGGGGGGTCTCTTTGCAGTAACTTCAAAGAAATGAAGTAAACTTTGTGTATGCATGATATTAATAAATTAGACTGAGAGTTATTACAAATAGTGCACAAATTTGAGAATTTTTATTTCATACCTTCTTTTTTTTTTTTTTTTTTTGTGGTACTAGGGGTTGAACCTCAGGGCCTTGCACTTGCATGCTCTGCATGCTGGACCACTGAGCTGCACCCTTAGCCCATTTTTTTACTTTTTTGAGACAGGGTCTTGCTAAGTTATGCAGACTGCCTCTGGTCTCGAACTTGCGATCCTCCTGCCTCCACCTCCTGAGCCGCTGGGATTACAGGCATGCACCACCGTGCCTGGCTTATTTCATACCTTCTTGGTGGACATGTAAATTGACGTGATCTTTTCAGCAGCAGTAGACAGTTTGAATCAAAAGCCATAAAATTGTTCCTATAGATAAACAAAATATGGTATATGTACAGAGTAGAATATTTTTCAACCATAAAAGAAATTGTGATACATGCTACAACATAGATGTACCTTGAACCATGTTGTTGTTAGGTGCCGTTGAGTCAAGTCTGCCCCATAGCGACCCTATGTACAGCAGATCGAAACACTTGCCGATTCTATGCCAGGCAAACGATCTTATTTATGTTTAAGCCCATTGTTGCAGACACTGTGTCAATCCATCTGGTGGAAGGTTTTCCTCTCTTGCATTGACCTGCCACTCTTCCAAACATGATGTCCTTCTCCAGGAACTGATCTCTCCTGACTACATGTCCGAAATATATAAGATGCAGTTTGGCCATTCTTGCTTCCAAGGAGCACTCTGGTTGTACTTCTTCTAGGACAGATTTGTTGGTTCTTTTGGCAGTCCATGTGCTAAATGAAATAGGCCAGTCACAAAAGCACAAATACTATGTGGCTGCACTTACATGAGGTAGTCTAATTCATAGAACAGAAAGTAGAGTTTACCAAGGGTTGGGGGGAGAGAGGAATGGGGAGTTGTTGTTCAATGAATATGGAGTTTCAATATTATTTGTTTTGTGGTGCTGGGGATTGAACCCAGTGCCTTGTGCATGCTAGGCAAGCACCCTATTACTAAGTTATATCTGCAGCCCTTGGAGTTTCAATTTTGGAAGAGGAACACTTTCTGGAGACAGACGGTGGTGATGGCTATTCAACAATGTGGCTATACTTAATGTCACTGAACCAAATAACTTAAAATGGCTAAAAATGGTAAATTTTATGTTATGTGCACTTTGCTACATTTTTTAAAAAAATGTTCATAACCTCTAACCCTGTAATCTGTCTAGGAATTTACTCAAAGGACACAATCAGAGGAGAGGACAAATATGTTTGTATGAGGAGGTTGACTTGAATCTTATTTTGAAAAAGCTGGGGATAACCCAGAGCAAAATAATAGTGGAATGAGTAGGTTACAGAATTATCTGTGTTAGGAAACACAATGTTGTTGTTGCCATAGAGTCATGTCTGACTCACAGCGACCCTTATAGGATTTTCAATGGCTGATTGTTTCGGGATTGCCTCGGGAGTGGGTTGCCACATCCTTCTCCCGTTTCTGTGGTGCTAGGAATGGAACTCAGGACCTCAGAAACTGCAGAGGAGCACTCTACCAACTGAGCTAAATCCCAGCCCCAGGAAACACCATACTTCCATTAAAAACTTTGCTTTGGAAGAACATATGACAGGGCAAAACAGTAACGATAAGCACGATTGAGCAGCATTTACCCAGAGAGATCTCAACTTTGGACATATGCGTGCTGGTATATCTGCAGGGTAACACATCATAAGGAAACCAGTGGTTACTTCTGGGAGTAGGGATTATAGATGCATATTTCTTCTCTTCAAATGCATCCCATTGTTCTAAGATGAGCATGTATTAATTACTGTTATATTGGGAAAAATAATGAATTAATTTTGACAAGGTGGTAGAGCTTGCAGGGGCATCTCCTGTTCTCAGCTGGATCTGGGAATGTTCGGGAAGTGGTTTACATCTAGGCAGCAGTCCATAGCACATGCTTTCCATCAGCTCTCCCGTGGGTGAGTCAGGTCCTGGATGTACACTGGTGTCTGCAAAGCACCCGGGGCACAATGTGGACACTCATGATGAATATTTGTTATTAGGTAACTGGGGCCTGAAATGCTTTACACTGCTTTGAGGCATCTGCAACAGTTTTGTTGAGACTTTGGGAACATATACAACAGTTGCTTAAAGATTATGTGTCAGAAGTACCAAGAAACAGAAGGTCTGCTGTGTGCTTCACATTTGAAGAGGATGTGGTTGATTCATGGGGTTAGCCAATATGTCAAAACAGAATCACCGTTACATGTTAAATAGAGGCACTAGACGTTGATCAGTTGAAACTATAACATATAATTACGGAAAAGCTCCCATTTTCAATGGCAACCAATAAAATAAAATACTTAAGAAAAACATTCCAAAAATATGCATGAGCTATATGAAGGAAATTTTCAAATATTTAAGAAGATTTGAATATTTTGTTCTTGAATAAGAAGAGTCAGTGTTAACAGAGATATTAGTCCTCCTCAAACTAACCTATAATTTAACTGGATCCCAATAGAAATGCCCACAGGACTTAACCAAGGGATTTGGCCAGGGTGATAGACTAAGTCTAAAGTTTAAATGAAAGGGAAATGCTATGTAAAATTTGCAAACTATGAGTGATAGACAGGTATAAGGCCAGTCTAATATTAAACAATATTATGTATTATAAAGATTTAGTAATTAAAACAGTTTCTAACAGACACATGCTTAGAGAGATTCATGCAGCAAGATAGAAAAGCCAGAAATAGGTTCAACTCTATATCGCTTTGATAGTTTTTTATAATAGTTACTTATTTTCTATTTTGTTAATTTCTGTTCTTTATTATTTTCTTCCTTCTTTCTTGGGGCTTAATAGGATTTTGCCTCTAATTAATCTAAACTAAATCATGGATTTTCAGTCTTTCTTCTTTTATAACATAATATAAATGCTTTTTTTTTCCCAGTATGAGTTTAGCTACAAATTACAAGTTTTTATATTTTGTATTTTATTTTCTTTCTAGTGTGTGTGTGTCTGTGTGTGTGTGTGTGTCTGTGTGTGTGTCTGTGTGTGTGTGTCTGTGTGTGTGTGTCTGTGTGTGTGTGTGTGTGTGTGTGTGTGTGTGTGTGTGTCTGTGTGTATGTGCTCTGGGGATTGAACCCAAAGCCTCGTGTTTGTGAGGCAAGTGTTCTACCACTGAGCTAAATCCCCAGCCCCTATTTTATATTTTCACTATTTTTTAATTCACAAAGTTCTATTTTCTATTTGGCCTATGGGTTATTTAAAGTTTGCCATTTAGTTTCCAAATATTTGGGGGATTTTCTTGTCTTCTTTTTGTATTTTAACTTCTCAGTGGTCAGAAAACATATTTCAAGTGGTTCCAAATATATAGAGATGTTAGTTATAAATAAAGGTGGTATTTCAAATCAGTTGGGAGAAAAGAGATATCTAATAAATGGCATTGAGACAACTCAGGAGGGACCTGGGAAAAAAGAAAATTGGTTATCTATTTCATTCCATACAACAAAGGAAGTTCTAGGTGGATCTTAGAGTTAAATGTAAAAAACTAAAGCCAAAAAATATTAGAACACAGGGGAAATTCTTAAAAATTTCAGAGTAGGGAAACATTCTCAACCAGGAAACCTTAAAAGATTGATAAATTTAGCCTGTGTAAAATACCCAAAGCTTTGCATGACCTAAACCACCATAAACTGGCTCTTAGAGGTTAGATGAGGGGCAAAGGCAGGAAAGAGCATGGCAGAACTATTCACTGTCAAGAGTTTAGGAGGTTGGCTCTCAGGAAGTTTCCTGACCAATACCTAGGTCCTGGATGATCAGTAGGACTTGCACATATAGAGAGGAAATGGGGCAAGTATTTCATATCCTGGGAAACAGAAAGTCAAGAATTTCACTGTGTTTAAAAAAAAAAGCATTTGAGCTGGGCCTGGTAGAACGTGCCTGTAATCCCAGCACTTGTTCAAGGCCAGCCTGTGAGATAACAACAACAACAACAAAAGCATTTGGATTGACACAGCTTTGTCCTCAACTTGCTGGGAGACCTGGAACATGTGATTCAGTCTTCAAGGTTTAGTCATCTCATTTAATGTGACATAATCCAGGATCCAATCCAAAGCATGAGTCTCGGGTGATAAAAAGCTTTCCACACAGACCATACTGAGGCGGCTAGAAAAGTAGGCTCCATCCAGACCCAAGCGTCCACTCAACTATCCCTGTGACCTTGGACACGTCACCAACCCCTAGTGGGTACCATTTTCTCAACTATCAAAAAGAATGTCAAGAGAGGCAGTGGTTAGAAGCACAAACTTTGGAGCCAGACTACCTAGATTCAAATCCTGGCTTTGTCCTTAACTAGCATTCTACCTCAATATTCACATCTGTAAAATGGGAGGATAATAATGGCACCTTGTCATGGGATAACATTCTGAGAATTAATTAATAATATAGTTAATATATGTCAAACACTTAGAAAATTATCTGGCACATGGTAGTGCTCTGTGTTAGCTACAAAAATTATGACTTTTTTAATTTTAATTTTTTTTTAAAGTCTAGCTATGTAGTCCATATGGGCTGCAAACCCTTGATCTTCCTCCTTCAGCCTTACAAGTGCTGGAATTACAGGTGCACCACCTGACCCAGCTATGATTAATATGAATTAAGTTGACTTATATGTAGAAAAGACCAACTCTTATGCCAAGAGGTGGTTGTTGTTGTTGTTGTTGTTGTTGTTGTTGTCATTGTTGTTGTTAGGTGACATTGAGTAAGGTCCAACTCATAGAGACCCCATGTACAGCAGAACGAAACACTCCCCGATTCTGTGCCAGGCATATGATCTTACCTATGTTCAAGCCCATTGTTGCAGACATTGTGTCAATCCATTTAGTGGAGGATTTTCTTTTTTTTCATTGACCTGTCACTCTCCCAAACATGATGTCCTTTTCCAGGGATTGCTCCTTCCTGACTACATGTCCAAAATATGTAAGATGCAATCTAGCCATCCTTGCTTCCAAGAAGCACTCTGGTTGCACTTCTTCAACAGCTCTGTTGGTAGACAACTTCATTTAGAGTTGTCGTTGTTAGGTGCTGTCAAATCAGATCCAACTCATAACATCCCTTGTAGGGTTTTCAATGACTGTCTGAGGAATTTTTTCAGGAGTGAACTGCCAGATCCTTCTCCCATTTTTGTGGTGCTGGGGATCGAACCCAGGGCCTCAGAAAGCACAGAGCAAGTATAGAGCTAAAGATGAAATTTTGGATCCTGAAATAAGACATGCTGGAAAGTCTTTCTTTAGGCATTGTAGACTCAAGAGTTGGGAAGAACATTAGAAATAACGGATTAAAAAAAAAAAAGTCATTCAGCCTGTTTGGAGACTTTCAGAGAGTGCAAATTCCTTGCTTTCAAGGAAGGCTGTTTTTCCTTTGCTGGACTTTCTAGTTAAAAAGCTGCCCTCAAACCAAGCTGAAAGTTGCCTGCTTGTAACTTCACCTATTGATCCAGCTCCCACCTTCAGCAGCAATGTGACAAACGGGACATATTTCCACCTACTAGCCCTTCTTGAAAACTATTCTTACAGTCTCCCTTACTTTCTCTCCTAGGAACTAAACATGCCCTGTTCTGTCAGGTGATCTTCCCAGGACAGGATTTCCACAACTCTTCCACCATAGTCACCCTCTTCTGGGGAATCTCAGTTGGTCAACACAACTGTTGAAAGCTGGTACCCAGATCTCAGTGTTTGGGTGTAGAATGTCCTAGGCATGAGCATTGAATGAATGAATGAATGAATGAATGAAGTAGTCGAGTTAACAGCATAATATAGGAGAACTACCATCTTCCTTGTTCTTTGTTAACACTATCTTGGTTATATTACCTTTTCCAAGAAGAGTTTCCAACTCATTGCCCTGGAGTACAGGCATATATCTGCACAGAACCTCCCTCCCTGGGGAGATAGGGCTGCAGGACCTACTCATTGATGGTCACACCCTGCCCCAAAGCCTGCTAAACAGAAGGCAGCAGAAAGGAAAAGGGGCAGTCAGTCAAGCTCCACTTCCTTCTGAGAATATCTGCTTACATTATTTGGAATTATCTGTATGGGATATTGCACATTCTCTCTCTCATTTTGAAAATTTATTCAATCGTTCCTTTGTATCAGTATGGATTCATTCATAGGTATTTCATACTTTGGATGAAAATGCAATACTTCGTTATTTATCTTGTTGTGCAAATTGTTCCAGCCATGGCTGTCCAGAGCTTTCAGGTGGGTCCCTGAATCCCTTTGACATACTCACATCCCTTTGATCTTTGAGTACTTCCTCACTTTCTTGCACTGCAAGGTGCTCGGGGCTCAACTTGAGTATTTCCTGCCCCAGCCCAAGAATCAGCCATTTGTTCCGAGAGTGGACTGGCCGGTTTGGACCCACCTTTTCCCATGGAGCTGCAAGCAGTCCTCACTGGGAGAAGTCACCCAGCTTTATTATCAGGCTATCAGGCACAAGCCAGTCATTTACAAACAACTTGGAACCTAGTTCAGGGTTCTCTGGGGGTTCTCCTGATTTTGGCTTGTTTCTATGGTTAGAGTAGCTGTGTGCTCCCCTTCATGCCTCTGCCTCTTCTCCCAAAATAGTTCTGTTTGCTTGAAGCCACTTTCTTCACTCAATACATTTAGATTGTGATGTAGACCCGCCCCAAGTGAGTCAGAGGAAAAGCTGGGGGAATGAATTAGAGAGGCCCTCCTTCTGCAAAGCCTCTGACCCACCATCCTGGAAAACTGCTATATAAAGGTAGGTAAGCGGCCAGCTGGCCACACACGTGTACACCGCTTCCCCTTCCAAAAGGGAGCTCACTGCTGAGAGAGGGCAATGGAGCCATTTCTCTAAGAGTCTGTCTTCAAAGACCAAGAGCAGAGAGGCACTTGGGCAATCCAGAAATGCAGGTCTGAGCTGGCCTGGGGTTTTAGCAGAGGAGTGAGTTCTTCAGAACAGGACCAATTAAAATCTTTTAAAGTAATTGTTCCCCTGCCTTCTTTCAAAGCTGAGCACTACTTGCCTTGTCTTTCATTCCTCCCCCACCCCCCAGTAAATCTGTTTAAAATGAAACCCCTTGCTTCTCTTCCCTGCTGCCTCTTGGCCATCACAGAAATGCTAACACACTCAGTCTCTGTTGGGGGCAGTGGCAGGGGACCCTGACACTTGCTTTGCGTAATAACAATCACTGTGAGCTTTGTCCCCCCCTCACCTCCCACCTCCACCCCAGAGCAGAGCAGACAGGAATGGAGCCAGACAGGTTGCCAGAGCACATGACCAGGTAGTAAATCCTCGGGGCCGCACCACCCTGGGGTCCACTTACTCAGCCTCTGGAGCTGTGGTGGTAGGGTGGGCAGGGCCTCCTGGGACAGAGCCATAAACTGTTTATGGCTCCCCGAAATGTGACACATCAAGTTGACCTCACCTGTTCACCTTCCTTCTCTCCCTCTATCAAGCTCCTCCTCTGGCTCCCTCGGCGCCCCGCCCCCGAGTCCCTTCGGGGTGGGATGGTACAAAGGTCCGAAGGTTGCAAAGGGGTGTGGAAAATGAAGTTCTCCGTGGAGGCAGGGCACCTCACAATTAATGGAACTGCCCAGACCGTGAAGGTTACCCTGACCTTGTCAGAACCATAAGTACAACTGGAGCTGGGCGTCAGGCTCACCGTTCACAACGTGAACTGCTTTCACCTTCGTTATTTTTAATCTCATTCTCACTTCGCCTCTCTGCTGGACCTGAGCTCTAAGGAAGGAAAACCCAGCCACGGGTCTCTCAGACCCAAGGACCCCCTCGCGCAGTGGCTCCATCCGTCTCACACCCCGCGGCCACCTGCCTCCGGCCAGCAGCGAGCGCGCGCGAGCCCCAGTCCTTCAGCCAGGTGGGGGACGGGCTGTGACGGCGACTGGGCCTCCAGACACCTCTCTGCATCCAGGCGCTTCCCAAAATGGAAGGCTTCGCTCCATTAAAAGTTGCTTTAGGGATTTCACAAGCCCAGCACCCCCTCCCCAAAGTGGAAGATTTATATAAACGAGTCAAAACAAAGCAACAGTCTCCTATAAGTACGTTGCAGTCACACTCAGGACTAGGACGAGCAGAATCAGGCGACGGAAGCGACCTAAAGGTTCCAGTATATTTTTTAAAAATTGGAGGACATACTCATGTTCCGCAGTCCACACCCCCACAGCGCCCCGAAGGTTGGAGAGGGCGCAGAGTCCGCCCGGTGACCCCAACCCGCAGTCGTCACGGTGCCCGCTTTCCGGACACCCAGAGACAGGCACCGTGGCAGGCACGGCCTATACCCAGGTCCCCCATAACCGCGTCTTTCTCCCTCCCCACTGCACCCCAGTGCCGCCGGGAGGCCTGGCAACAGGGAGGGGCCGGGAGATGGCACCAGAACTCTGCCGGTGCCGGGGGCTGGCCAGGGGGAGGCCCGTTTGGAGGCGGGCAGCGGGGACAGGGGGTGTCATCAGTCAGAGCAGCGCTTGGAGGGGAGGCAAAGCTGCCCAGATGGGGGGGGGCTGCAGATTCTCCCCGAGGGCTCTGGGGTACGGGAGCCAAACTCCGGGGTGGCGGGGAGACGCGTGCTATTTTAAAATAGCTAAGCGAACCCCGCCGGAGCGGGCGCGGGGAGTGGGGCGCGCGTCTCTCCTGGAGCCCCAGGGGTCCGAGCGTGAGCGGCCGGCGCAGAGGCCGACGCCGGAGGCCGCTCGGCCGGTGACTCAGCCGCCAGGCTGCAGCGGCAGCGGCGGCGGAGGCGGCTGCGCGAAGCCGAGGGAAGGGCGGCTCTGCGCGCGCCCGGAACCTGGGGGAGGGGCGGGGGGAAGGGGTGCGGGGCGCGCGTTCCCGGGGCCCGGTGGGAGCGGGAGCGCGCGCTACGCAGGCGCCGGGCTGGGACGGGGCCGCGGCAGTGCGCAGTCTGCCCGGCGCCGCGCTCCTAGAGCCCGAGCCGCCTCCCGGGGCGCCGGCCGCGCGGGTGGCGCAGGTAGAAGCCGGGGCGGGGACGGCGGTATCGCGGGGCTCAGGTTCCAGCCGGCTGGCGTGGCTGCAGCTCCGCGCTGCTGGGGACGGGCGGGCCCGGGGGAGCGTGGAGGAGGGGCGCTGGGGGGAGCCCCATCCCGCAGTCCCCGCGGCAGCCGAGCTCCCGCAGCGGCTCGCTGCGCACAGCTTGAGGTGGGGGTGCCCCTCTGGGCGCCAAGGCGTGGTGGCCGGGCCGGGCGCGGGGAGGTGCCCGCGGCGGGGACTCGGCCGGGCGGGGCGTGGGCCACACAGCTGCGGTGGCGGCGGCCGACCTGTAAACCTTAATGACAGCAATCTTGCCTGTCTGCGCCGCTGACTCACGCGGTGACCCAGCCTCCAGTCACCCAGTGTCCCTCCCCCCGCCCTCTGGCCTCAGTTTCCCCGGCCGCCGAACAATGAGGCCACTGTGTCCTTATTCATTCCTGAGAGCCCATTCACACAGGGAGCACCGCCGCCTCCCCAAGGAAGGGACCGAGGCGTCCAGCTTTTAATTATCCCTGGTGGGGTCGGGGGTGGGGAGGGCCGAGCTATGCTGGATAATTGAACACAGGAACTATTCCCAAGTCGGCCTAAGCTCTATAAACCGTCCTTCCCACTTCATCATGTTTAAATCTACCCCTTCCTCTCCACTCTGGTGGGGCTGCTTTAAAAGCAACTATGTGACTCACCGCCTCGGCTTGGCGATTTGTGCTTTTCATAAATATTGTCGGTTTAATCAACTTGTGACAAAGTTGAGCGCTTCCTATGGGTCAGGCCCTTAGCGTTAGAGGAGCTGGGTAGAAGCCACCCGCTCCCAGTTGTGTCCTTGTGTAGAAGTACAAATGTTCAAACTGCTGGTACGGAATTGATGGATAAATCCCAAGTGCATTATGCTTAGTGAAATAAGCCAGACACAGAAGAATACATACTGTATAAACTCCTTTATGGGAAACCCTAGGGATGAATCTAACCCATAGTGCACCAGAAGCCTTGGTTGTCTGGGGGGAAGGTTCTAGGGTGGGCACAGGGGAACTCTGGGAATGATGGAAATGTCATGTCCCATATCTTTTTATTTTCCCCCAGGACTTGAAGGCTTGAACCCAGGGCCTGGGGCATGCTAAGCAAGTGTTCCACCACAGAGCTGCCCCCTCCACACACACAGCGCCCTTCCTTTTTTTACCCCCAGCCCCTTTCTGTTTTGGGAGGCTTACACCTATGAACCTGCGATTCTCCTGCCTGGTCTTCCTGAGTCGCTGGGATTACAGGCATGCACCAGGCCATGGTACCCAGCCTGTGCCACATCTTCTATGAAGTGATTTCGCAAATGTATACTCTTGCTGAAACTCATCAAAGGCTATGCTTATTGCCTAGCATTTGGGAGGCCCTGGGTTCAATCCCCAGCAGGAAAAACAAAAGGGAAGGTTAAATTTAAACTGGGTGCATTTTATTATATGTAGATTATGCCTCAATAAAGTTGACCCAGGCCATTAGAGTTCCAGGAGTCAGGAGGTTTGGTGGAGTTCACATGGCTAAGTCAGCTTTTTGGGCCATTTTTAAAATTTGAGAATGCATTGAGAGGAATAAAATATACCTGTGTCACTTAGGGATGGAAAGCAATGAAGGAAAAGTGGGGTTGCTTGTGGAGGGCTCCAAAGACACTGGCTTTATACATGTCATTTACCAAAATCTTACAAGGAGCCTAAATGTTACTATTATTCCCATTTTACAAGAAAGAAAAAACTCAGATAAAGTGATTTGTCCAGCTGCCCTAAATTTACCCTGCAGATGGCCCTGAAACAGACTGCCTGCATTCTTCAGGGGACTTAGTGATTTTGTGACACTGAGGTTTGAGGGTCAGGGCCACCAGCCAGGGTTTAGGGGGCAGTGGGGACCCTGTTGGAACCCTGCTCTCCTCATTCTAGTGGAGGGACCTGGGCCACACTCACTGCTCTGGGTCCAGCCTGAGCTCTCCTCACACTGTAGTGAACAGAGAGGAGCCCAGCCAGCCTGGCTTAGGACACGTCCACGAGGGTCCCCTGTACCCTGCAACCTGGGTCAAGAGCCTTCCCTGGAAGGGCCTCTGTCCTCTGTGAAATGGGGAGGTGGCTCTAAGTCCCTCCAGGTCCCGCCAGCCTGGAGTGTGTGGAGGGGCAGCTTGGGGAAGGGTGGAGCACCTTCTGTGGGTGGAGGGCAAGAGCAGTGCCTGGAGGGGTGGCCCCATGGCCGTGGTCCTGCAGAGCCTGCGCAGGTCGGGTCAGGAGCGTGGGGTCTCGCTCTTCTTACCCAAGGAGCGGACTCGGACGCCACCACCACTGGGGAGGGAGGCCCCCCTTCTGCCCCAGCAGCCTCTGGGGCTCTTGCTCCCTGGCGAAGCCCCCTCCTCTGCTGCTGGGCAGCCCTGGTTTCCAGAACATTCTCTGTTATGTGGACCCCAGGCTGCCTTCCTGGGTCTCCCCTCTGCACCAGTCTTCCCTGACCGGGCACCTGGCCCTGAGCAGCGCCCTCTGCCCCTTGGGAACATGTTCCTCCCCAGCTCCTCCTTCCTGCCTGTCCATATCTTTCCCTCACCAACTGAGTGGCCGCGTGCGTGGGGCCCAACCACCAGGACCCACAACCTGTTCCCTGCTACGGTGGGACCCATGTCAGCCAGCACCCCAGATAGCAGGGGAAGGTGGCCGGTTCCCTGAGACCTCTGAGAAGCCCCCCCATGAAGGGGACCCTCTCACTTCTGCTTCCTGCCTTTCGATGCACAGAGGCTAAGCAGCGGGGAGATTTATTTATTTATTTATTTATTTATTTTTTTGCGGTACTGGGGGTTGAACCCAGGGCCTCGCGCCTGCGTGCTCTGCAAGTGCTGGACCACTGAGCTGCACCTCAGCCCATTTTTTTTACTTTTTGAGACAGGGTCTCGCTAAGTTACGCAGACTGCCTCTGGTCTCAAACTTGCGGTCCTCCAGCGGGGAGATTTATAAGTAACAGCTCAGAGTGACACACACCAGCACCCACACCCCACAACCTCCCACGACACCACCACCACCCACAACACCACAAACACACACCTTCGCCAACGCTGTACGTGTACACAACATAGCCACACACATCACACACTCCCCTCACGCACAACTATTAGATGCCAGCAGAACGGTACTCCAGCTGAGAGGTCCGAACAGCTCCTAGCCTGGGCAGGGCTGGTTCCCCAGGCAGGAAGCAGCCTGCTGGTCTGCACCAGTTGGGGCTCCGGCATCCTGATGGCAGAGCACCTTACCCATCTCCATGTGTCTTTGTGCTGGGAGACCTCAAGCCCTTGATGACACCCCCAGCCTCCCCCTGGAAGGCCCTGTCCATGTGGGTCCCCCCAAGACCCAGCACTTGGGATACCCCACTTCCAAGGCCTGGCTCAAGGCACAGTTCAGCTCTTCCTTCTCCCAGCTCCTACCTTTTACCCCCCATGTGCCTTTTTGGCATCTGCTGGGCCTGGCCCCTGGGCTCATTGCCATAGAGGTAGACTGGGCAAGGGCAAGCTCCTAGTCAGAGTGGCCACCTATGAACAGGCAATGGCCGCACACAGGAGCAAGGCCATGGCAGGAGTGTCCCTGGGAGCTGCAGGAGCTCAGGGGGCACCCGTAACCCTGACGGCAGTTGGGGACCATTCAGAGAGAGCGTTGACGTGGCCTGAAGTGATGGCGCAGCCGGCTCCTGTGATTCATGTGCGCTGCACTCTTCCCCTTCTCACCACAAGGGGAAACCTCAGTGTGGATCAGAGCCTGGGCTCAAACCCCCAACCTTGGGAAAGGGTCTCAGCCTCAGCTGCCAAGGCTTTGTCTGAGAAATGAGATTTCATCAGTGTCCTCATGAGAGAATAGTTGAAGGGCCTAGTGAAGTGACCACGGGGGCTGACCAGTCTGCCTTTCACTGCCAGCCTCATCTCTGCGAACTAGTGTGCCTTGGGGAGCTAGTTTACCTCTCTCTCTGGCTAGTTCTTGGTTGGAACAAGAGAGCCCCAGCAGTAACCTCTTCACAAAGTTCCTTCAAGGATTTAAGCATTTCCGTTTGAAGAGGGTTTAGACAGCATCGGGCACACACTGATTGCTATGTGTACAGTATACAAAGAGGCTTCTCCATCCCTGGTGTGTAGCAGGGGCTCATCAGATGTGCCAGGATGAACACAACCTTGTACGTGTCGCTTTATCCCTCCTTATCTGAAATCTTTTATCTTTGTCACTGAAGAGAGAGGTGCAGGCTGTGGCGGAGACGCACGTGCCATCTCTACAGAGACAGCCAGCCTGGGCCTTGGTTGGAGGGACAGTAACAGAGAGGGACCTTCAGTCAGTAGGGAGTGGTCGAAGGTGCTGGCCCTGTGCCTGTCCCTGCCCAGTTGGCACTGTTTCTGGGAAGCCGTGAGGCCTCTCATGGCCATCTGATTGCTGTTCTGATCACTCTTGTTCCTGGATATAGGCTTGTGTCGGCGTCAGGCAGAGTTCCAGGCTTACTACCGTCTTCCACGTCATTGCTTTCTCCTCAAAGTAAATACACACGTGGAAAATGCCTGGCCATTCCTAGAACAGTTAGATCTAGAACATCCCCCAATAAGCCAGCATCTCCCCTCGTAGGTTTAAACTCAGAGGAACAAAACCATATGTCCTCATCTGTATGTAACACAGAGTCATATCAGGGATGACTTATACAGAAACTTGCACACAAGTGTTCGCAGAAGCATTACTCACAACGGCCAAAAGGCAGCAACAACCCAAATGTCCACCCACGGCAAATGCATAAGCAAAATTTGGAATGGCCATACAGCCCGAAGAAGGAATAATGCATTGATACAAGTAACATGTTTGTCCTCAAAGTAACATTTTCATCCAACATGGATGAAAGCGAGATGCTGAATGAAAGAAGCCAGATGCAAAAACATCTGTAAGATTTCATTTACTTGATTAGGATTGCATTTCTTTGAAATTCCAGTATAGGGAAGTCTATACAGACAGAAAGTAGCTCAGGCTACTTAGGCAGTTAGCTCAGTTGCTTAGGCACGGGAGGGAAGGGTGAAGGGGTCGGAGTTGTACAGGGAGGAGGCACGAAGTTTCTTCCTGAAGGAATGAAAATGCTCTGATAGGACTATGCTGATGGCTATGAGTACTTGTGAATATATGGTACCAAAAAGTCACTTGGTTATACACTTTGAGTGGATTGTATGGTCTGTGATTTGTATCTCAATAAAGCCATCGAAACAAACAGGTACATAAATACATATAAATGCAGCTCTTTCTGCCCTGGGCGTTGATCCCACTGGTGCAGTGCTCACACCTTAGTGATCCTCCCTCTGGGGTAGGGACAGAGTAGCGAGTGCAGAAGGCAGGCATGGTGTCCTCACACCCTCCTCTCAGCACCTCGCCCAGGCTATGCGCCACTCCACACACCAACATCCCCTTCCTTTTGCTCTGTGCCCATGTGCATGCCACAATTTTTCTAACCTTCCTGCTGCCCTCCCCCCCCCCACTGCCTGGAAACCCTAATCCCAGGTCAGTGCCCGGAAGAAGCGACACCTCCCCACGATCTCTTGAGGCCAGCCTTCACTCCTTGCCCCCTATTAAGCTTCCTGGCCTTTTGCTTGTTTGGTTGCTATGGGGACTGTGGTCATTTGGTTGTCTCTTTCCCCAGCTGAGCAGAATTTTCTTGAGAGACTGTCTTGCACCTGGTTTATTCTTGGAACAAACTAGGTGCTAAATAAATGCTCGTGGAGTTAATTTGAGCAACAAGATACTTGAACTGAACTAAGGAGTCAAAGCCTTCTACCTGAGATGTTCAGCTCTGAACTCAAATACTATTATTATTTTTTACTGAGTCCTTACTTAAGTCCACTTTTTTTTAATCCCTGAAGTACCCAATGAACCCATTTGAACTGGAACCAACTCTGTGCATTTTCTAAATGTGTTCCAGTTGAACTGGAATAAAATTAGAAGCATGTTTTCCAAGTCGAAAAGTTCCCAAAGCAAAGGCTTGGAAGTCTAAATGTCCTTTGTTTTGGGGACTCCCAGTATGCTCCCCCTCTTGCAGGTCAGAGCCCCTTCTAGCCTTGAGGTCTCTGAGAACCTCAAGGCCTCAGCCCTTGGAAGCTTTTCCTAGTTCCCCAGATTGCCTCTTATGAAGAGTTGCTGTGGCATCGCAGTTAGGATGATGGCTCCTGTTTTATTGACACAGTCTGGCCTGCCTTGTTGAGGTCGTACAGGCAAGACCTGAGGCCGGGTCTGGCTCCTAACCATTCTGCTGTGAATCTCCATGATAGGAAAACCATCTGCCGAAGGAATTCCCTTAAGATGTCACCATAAAAAGGCCTATGGTATTTGTCCTCCCTAGGGTATCTGCAGACAGTTCTTGGGGGAATAGCTGTTCTCATAAAGAGCTCACTATTTACAAGTCATAGTCATCATCGTCTTCCCCTCCTCCTCCTCCTCCCGCTTCCCTCATCCTCCTCTCTCTTCCCTCCTCCTCCTCCTCCCCCCGCTCCTTCTTTCTCCTTTAATTGTACCTTCTAAAGTATAAGTTTTTGGTAGACAAGCATGTGCTGTTGGCTTTGGATTTCTGTGGGAGCCTCCAATGCCAGACTTACACCCAAGAAGAACTAATTCTGCAGGTCTGATAGGTGGGGAAGGGGGTTCTGCATTCTTCTTTTTTTTTTTTCCCAGTACTGGTTGGCTGAACCCAGGGCCTCATGCCTCATGCACGCTTTGCAAGTGCTCTACCACTGAACTGCACTCCCAGCCTCTCTTCTACTTTTTTATTTTGAGACAAGGTCTCATAAATTACTTAGGCTGCCTCTGACTTCGAACTTGCTATCCTCCTGCCTCTGCCTCCTGCGTAGCTGGGATTACAGGCTTGGGCCATCACACCCACACGCATTCTTAATAAGTCTTCCAAGGGATGCTGACACCACATGGCCCTGAGCATCTAGGAGGCAAGCAGGACTTGGCTATGAAAGGAAGGAAAAGCAGAGAAGGAAGGCATGGGAGCTCCCCACAGTATTGCATAAGATGATCTTTTCCTGCTCAGCGCACACCAGGTGCTCAATAACTGTTGCATGTTCAATGAATGAATGCCAGTAGTAGTCTAGGCCAACAGGTCCATGAACAGCTTCTCTGTGCAGCCTGAGAGGACCCCGTGGAGCTCCTCTAGGGCCACTGTGCTCTCCAGAAGTGGCCATATGTGGCTACTTAAGTTTAAATGAATGAAATGAAAGATGAAGTTCCTGGGTTGCACTGGCCACATCTGGAGTGCTTAATAGCCACAATTGGCTTGTTGCTACTGCATATGAATACAGAACATTTCCATCTTTGCAGAAAGCTCCATGGGATGGGTGGGTGTGAGTAGCACAGAGAGGAGAAGTGGGAGAGGTCAAGGGAGGGACGAGGAGAGAGAATGGAGAAGAAGGTTGGAGCAGAGGTACAGAGGTAGATGAATGAAGGCATAAGAGGCCCCGGGACCCAAGGGATCACTAGCCTGAGCTGGTCACTGCTGCAGGCTCCTGGCAAGGGCTAGACTCTTCTTACTGCCCACAGGGCTTCAGGAATACTGAGGAACTTGCTGGAAGGAGATCTATGTGCAGTGCTATCTCCAGCCCCGACCTAGCTGGAGGAGAAACTATAGTATTCTGATAAGGAGGGTTTGTCCCTTGAAGAGTCAGAGCTATGCTCAATTTCAAGGAGAAACATTGCTTGAATCTCTCCCTTATTCCCCTGAGCAGAGTTGAAAGCTTCTTGGGTGACTTGTGGTCCCCTATGTGAATCCTGGGTGTTCTTGGGCTTTGATGCCCCCTGACTTCCTAACACTGTGAAGGAAAGTCCCTGTCCCTCTATCAAATACTCTAGACAGCTGAGTTGTGGTCGTTTTTTCTTTTAACGGTTCTTCCCTCCCCTTGCGCCTTTTACTCATCCATGTTTTGGGATATCATCGCACAAAGCCAGTTACAACTGTGCATAAATAGAATGATCTCAAAGGTTCTGAGAAAAGGCTCACCAATAAACAAAGCGCTGGGGTTGGAGAGTGAGGGGTTTTGACGTCTATCTTGGCTGCTGAGAAGTCTTTTCTATTTAAATCCTGCTCCTGGGGGGCATTTTAGACACGTGGAGTTTTGACTGGTTGACATGTCACCACTCAGCAATATAGTTACTAATGGGTTAGGACTTTGCCTCCAGACGCTTATTTTAAATTATCCATAATACACCATTTTTGAAAGTGGGGACAGGCCTAGGACTGTAACGCTTCTGTTTCTCATTTTCTTCCTGCCCTTCTCTCGAAGGGCTAGGATTTAGCTCAGTTGGTAGTGTGCTGTGCTGCAGTCTCTGAGGTCCCGAGTTCAATTCCCAGCACTGCAAAAAATGGGAGAAGGACCTGGCAATCCACTCCCAAGGCAATCCTGAAATAATCTGCCATTGAAAACCCTATGAGGGTCGCTATGAATCGGACACGACTCAATGGCACCTAACAACAACAACAAATTTCTCTCGAAGAACAAGGGCACTGAGATTTTCCATCTGTGCTGTGAGCCACCAGTCCTGTCCGTGAGGCCATTGGCGGGAGCTTTGGGGAAGCAGTTGCCTTTACCAGAAGGGTGAGCGGCCAACCTAAATCCCGTGGGAGCTGGGCCAGGGGTCACGCCTGTCCTCAGTTCCCTGAGGGAGTCACCCAGACACGAGGCCCAGAATCAGCCCTGTCAAGAGCACCTGCATTTTAAATGAGACCCCAGGGGAGAAGACTTGACCCTAATAGATTGTGTCTTGGAGGGTGGAAGGTCATAGGTACTGAGTGGACACTGTCCAAAGAGGACTTAGCAAAACACTGGCCCCGAGCCCTCAACCCCAAGCTCTGATTGCCCCTTGGAAGACCAGAACTGACCCTTCTCTCTTCCAAGATGTGGAGGAAGTGAGGGGAAGAAACAATAAGTCAGCCTGTCCCAATGTCTAGAGCCAATCAGGCGCCAGTGAGGACGGTCTGAACAATGGATGTTGTGTTGTCGTTGTTAGGTGCCATCGAGACGGGTGCGACTCATGGTGACTCCCATAGGGTTTTCAGAGGCAGGTTGTTTCGAGATTGCTTTGGGAGTGGATTGCCAGGTCCTTTTCCCATGGATAATGGATGTTGTTGTTGTTGTGAGGTTCTGTCAAGTGGGTATCCGACTCATAGCGACCCTACATACAAGGGAAACACTACTGTCTGATTCTCTGCTGTTCATAGGGTTTTCAATGGCGGACTGATTTTTGGGAGTGGATTGCCAGGTCCGTCTCCCAAGCCTATAGCTCCTGGTGTTCCCAGGTGGTCTCCCATCCAAATACTAACCAGGCCTGACCCTGCTTAGCTTCTGAGATCTGACGAGATCAGATGCCACAGGGCTACGATGGATAGGAAAGGAGAAATGGCACATTTTTGTGTCCTACACTTGGCGTTAGGACTTCTCACACCCCATGATGACTATCCAAATCCTTTGACCTATGACTCCATAAGAAGTTGGGGTCAAGATCATTTTGTAGAGTGCTTGCTCCACGTGCTCTGAGGCCCTAGGTTCGATCCCTAGCACTACAAAAAATGGGAGAAGCACCCAGCAGCCCACTCCTGAAACAATCAGTCATTGAAAACCATGTGGATAGCAGAGAAGCACTGCCAGATATAGTGCTGGGTATGGTACAGTGCTGGGGAGTGTCTCGTTCTGTTGTACATAGCATTGCTGTGAGTTGGACCTGACTCTACTTGACAGCACCTAATAACAACAGGCTCCAGTAGGATTTAATGGTGCTCTCCTCCCATCCTCTTATTTCCATTTGGATCCCTGCCCCCGCATCAAGTGGCACCCTCCCCTCTCCCTCCTTCTGCATTTCTGGAACCCTGCACCCCACATCAAATTCTGTACTTCCCCTCCCATCCCTGCCCCCCCATGCCCTGCTTATAAAAGTCTGTTCTATTTTGACTGGTGAAGTCAGTTCAACTCCTCATTGTTTGTTTGGAGCCCTGAGTATTTTTCTACCATGGTTTCCCAGCACTCTTTTTCCCTGTGTCCCTGGCCTGGCCTGCAGAGCTGTGGTCAGCCCTGTAGCCTGCAGAGTCCCGGGCTCTTGAAGCAGCTGCCAGGACAGGACAGGAGGCATTGAACTGCTCGGCCCCTGGCAGACCCTGACAGCAGCCCCCACCTGATGAGGTGGGCTTTCCTCTGGCAGAGAGCAGAGGCTGGTCAAGGGCAGAGAGTGGAGGTAGCTCTCCAAGAGCGCAGGGAGGGCCTGACCCAAAAATTCCTCCTCACAAAGGCAATCCAACATCTCTGTCTCTGAGAGAAAAGCAATTGGCCTTTCTGCAGTTCTATTTTTCTTCCTCCACCAAATATGCTCTCTTCTGTTTTTCCCCCTCCACACCGGAAACTCTAGTTATGATTTTTAAATGGTCCTAACTGGGGAGAGGAAGCTGATTGGCTGGGGAGAGAATTCCACACTCTGTCCATATCCCACTGGGCCCAGAGTCAATAGAAGGGCCCTCGGGGCTCCAGGCGGCAGGAGACCGGACAAGCCACGAAATATTTATTTTCTGTGGCTTTGCTTAGGCCTCAGCAGACAGAGTTTTTATTGAATCTGGCCCCAGAACTGCTGGGATTAGGACTTGCTTGGCTACTCAGAGAGAAATAAGTGTTCTGAGGGGGGAAAAAAACGTTGCCCTCTCCTGCCCTCTCTTCATTGCCCCTTTTCCACCCTCCCCACGTGGTTTCCTTGTTTAAAGTTTTCCAGAATTTACTCGTATTGGGGAGGAGAGTCGTGTTTTTCTGAAAAGTCCAATAGGCCCATCCGGGCCCCTCTGGAGCTGTGGTTGGTGTCTGGTGTTCCCTGGTACCCCCAGCTGAGCTCAGCGGAGGGGTCGGTCTTCACACCCTGTGCGTCCCCAGGAAGGCTCCATGATGGGGAGCCTAACAGGCTGAAGGAGGGGGCTGACCATGACTCTGCGTGGCAGGGCCAAGATCAGAATCAGGCCGAGCTGAGCTCTCCAGTCAGGGTTCTGACATTCCTGGCAGACTGTAGGAAGTGGTCTCTGGTGTGTCTTAGGGCTCCCAAGCTGTTGCAAACCAGGCTGTCTGCACCCCCAAAGCTCTGGCCTGGTCCTGTTTGAAATAGCCTGAGGAAGCTTTTTATGGTGTCGCTGGAGCTGCTGGGGGGCTGTGGCTAGGGAGGGGTCCTGGGCCCAGGCCATCAAAGGGCGTGTGTCCATTGCCACCCTGCAGCCAGCATAGAATGCCAGGCCCTGATCCCAGGCACTGATTGCCAGGGTAGGCAGCACCCCAGCCCCTGGCTGTGCCCCTGGCCTCTTTGCTCTCTGCTTTTACAACCTCATTTTCTATAGTATGATCACTATTTTATTTTATTTTATTTCTGTACTTGAGGGGTGACCCTAGGGCCTTGCACATACTTTGCAAGTGCTTTACCGCTGGGTTGCACCCCTAGTCCATTTTCCTTTTGATTTTGAGTCAAGGTCTTGCTAAGTTATGCAGGCTGCCTCTGGCCTCAAACTTGTGATCTTCCTGTCTCAGCCTCCCAAGTCACTGGGATTATAGGTGTGTGCCACCATACAGGTGATATGATTACTCTTAAGACCCTACCTAGAAACCAAGTGGACTACATCTGTGACCCATTCGTTTATTTATCCACTCAACAAACTGCCAATAGATGAAATAGCTCCAAGAAGCCCCAGGCTTTGGGGTCCCCGAAGTGAGTAGCCTGATATTGGTTCCCTGGGATCTTGCAAGCTGGAAACAGAAGGCATTCAGTTTGCCACCCAAAGGCAGGCCTTTACCCTTGTTTTGGCTGAAGACTCAGGTCATAGGGGGTTGGGGGGCCGCCATAGGGGTGAGATTGTCTCCGGATGTCAGGTCTGGGTTGGCTTTCAGCTGGGAGGGAGAGAGAAAGACAGCTCACACAGAAGAACCTAGGGAAGGCTGGGAACCTTCTTCTGCCGAGGACAGAGGACGCCTAGCCTGCTGGGCGGCCCCACAGACGTGAGACCTCCTGGGACGCCAGCTGTGGCTTTAATCCAAAGATTTGTTATATGGACAAAACCCAGCCGGGTTGGAGTTGGTGGTTTGTTCTTCTGTTTTCTTGTCCTGAACCAGAGAACTATCTGTGTTGTGGGAGGGGAGGCCATCTTATCGCAAGGGTTATTGTGGGGCCATGAATAATGAGCACCCAGGCTCCAGGGTGGGAGAGATAGACTGCGCCACCAGCAGTCCCTGGAGCCCCTTCCTCCCAGCCCTGCCAAATTCCTCAGGGCCCAGTGGATAAGATTAGTGGTTTCTACTTCCTAAAGTTCCCGCCCTCTGGGTCCTTCCCCCACTGCTCTGCTGGGAATGGGCCCCAGGGTTTTGCACATGCTAGGCAACTGCTCTACTACTGAGCTGCACCCCAGTCCCTGGGGCTTGAATTCTTATCCAGTTGCAGCCTCCTTCTGCTTGGGTGTGAGTGGGGTGGCCCTGGGGAGCTGGGAGCGTAAGGCCCCGGTGAGGGGCCAGGCCAGGCTCTAGGAGCAGCTCCCACTTGGAGCTTCTCCGAATCTGGACACCTTCTGCAGGGCCTCTGCTCTTCCTGCTCCCAGGCCTCTGCTGCTCTCCATTTTTTTTTTTTTTTCCGGTACCGGGGATTGAATCCAGGGCCTCAAGCTTGCATGCTCTGCAAGTGCTGGACCACTGAGCTGCACCCCCAGCCCATTTTTTTACGTTTTGAGACAGGGTCTCACTAAGTTACACAGACTGCCTCTGATCTCGAACTTGCAATCCTCCTGCCTCTGCCTCCCGAGCTGCTGGGATTACAGGCGTGCACCCCCGCGCCCGGCTTGCTGCTCTCCATTTTCACAGCCCTTTATGCAATTCTCAAAGTGATGCCTGGGCACCCTCCACAGTGAGGGATAGGAAGGAGAGAGGGGAGAAAAACCAGGCCAGGATAGCCTGTGAGGCCTGGCCCTGTCCTGCTCACACAACCAACGTGACTGGCCACCCCTCGCTCCCACATCCATACATGGGGCTGGCCTCCATGCCAGCACTCCTCCACCCTCTGCCTTCTCTGTGGCTCACCCAGCCCTACCCGGCCCCTCCCCAGGTCCAGTCTAAGTCATGAGGGACGCTGCAGCCCTGAGGCATTAGAGTTTTTCCTTTATGCAAGAAGGAAGCTCACCCTCAGCCCTAGCTGTGGGTGTTAGCTGGTAAAGGCAGGGAGGGCGCCTGAATCTCCTTCCCCCGGAGCTTCCAGGAGGGAGGGCAGGGTAAGGTCACTGCCGGTGTTGGTTGACTATTAACTGATTCGCTGTGGTGCACTTTAAATCCCTTAGAGTCTGGGCCAGGGCCCCGGATTGTATGGCTGATCTGTGATCTGTCCACCCCACGCGTTGTGACCTTGTGAGAGCCACCTGCCCACTTCTCATTTCCTACTCAGTGAGATTAGATTAGTCTATCTCTGCCGAAGTTGTTATGAATGAGGCCAGCAGCGAGAGCTCACGGGTCACTTTGGGGTCAAGTCATGCCTGAGGTGTCTGTCTCAGGAGTGGTGCTGGGGTCACCCTGCCCTGAGGCTGGACAAGATCCTGATCCAGGTTCCAGACAAGACTGCTCAACCCTGACTCCCAGCACCAGGTCTCTGCCAGCCCAGGCCTCTCCTCCAGGAAGGAGGCCCCCGTGTCCACGCTGACCCTTCCCTGCCCTGTCCTGCCCTCAATCCTGCCAGGCCACTCAGAGCAGCAGTCCCAGCTCTGAACTGGGTGGCCCAAGCGCTGCCTCCCTCTAGGTTTTGGTTTAATCCAAGGACAAATTTAAGCTGAAGGGCCTTTGGAAGGTGGTGTGCCTGCCTGATGTTGGCGTGGGGCTTCAGGTTTGTGAGTGGCCAGCCGTGGGCTGGACCTTCGCCTGCACAGACTGCCTGGGGTGACTACTCAGGAGCCAGCCAGGGCGGGTTCTAGAAGCTCTGAGGTTGCCTGGAGGCCTCTCCCGTGGGAGGGGACGGAGCAGTTCAGTGGCTTTGGCTGGGTTGACACACTGGCTCTTCCCAGCTCTTCCCGGAGGGAGACAACACCCAGGCCTTTGAGGGTTGAGGAGGAGGGAGGCGCCTCACTGGGAAGGGAGGTGGCCTTGTCTGCCACTCACCGTCCAGCTTGGCCTTGGCGCTCTCTTCCTTCGACTACCGCATCTACACTCTGACCCAAAATGTACACGGAACCCCGTGCCCGTGTCTTCTCTCTTTAGAACTCTGGTTTCAGGCCTCAGAGGGGCTGAACCACCTGGGGGATCTTCGAGAAGCATGGGTGCCCAAGACCCACCCCAGAGACTCTGTTTAACCGGCCTGGGGTGCAGCACAGCTGAGACCTATACCCAGGGCCTCCCCTGTCTGCAGGTGAAGAGCACCTTCGCCAGCACGCTCCCGTCCACAGCTCCTGGGCAGTGGGTTGACACATCTGGTCTCCACCACAGGTGAGGGACAGCACCTCACCTGGCCACCTGCTGCCTGCCACCTGGTGCAGGTCCACCTTAAAGGCCACAGCCTCCAGTTCAGGTGAGACCAAGGGCCGCATGGGTCAGTGCCCCATCTCCCGCCCTTGTCTCCAGCTCTACTTGAAGGACCACCCCGTGGCTTCCGGCCTCACTTTGTGGCTTCCTGTGGCCATTTTCAGGCCATCTGTGGGAGGTGTTGATACAGTGGATGGTGCTTTCCTCTGGTTCTGCTCTGGCTTCTAGAATCCCCTTCACCGCCCTGACTTTCCTCTCTATGGATTCCTCATTCTTTCCTGCCACTTGTACCAAGTGTGGGGTCCTCGGGGCTGTTGTTGGCCCTGTTTTCAGGCCACACTGTCTCAGTAGACTGCAGCTTTCCTTGCTCTTGGTGCCCAGGACCCATCCCTTCCCTCCAGCCTGGACCTCCCCTCTGTATTCCAGGCTCCAGCATCCACCTCAGACCCTCACCATGGGTTCCCACAGATGGGCCCACCACACCACACCCCAAAATGCTCCCCCTTGTGTTTGCCCCATCTCTGGAATAATAGCCTTATCCCTCTAACTGCCTCTGCCCTGTCCTGACTCCTTCCTGCCACATCACCTACGAAGCACACCCTCCTGATTTCAGTGTCTAGGTCTCAATTCCATCACCTTCTCCCCACCTGCCTCCATCATCATTTCCCAGCCAGATCACTGGGACCATCTCTTAACAGAGTTTCCTGATTCCCCTTTAAAACCTTTCTCCACGAGCCAGACACGGTGACACATGCCTGTAACCCCAGCAACTGGGAGGATCGTGAGTTCAAGGCCAGAGGCAGCCTGGGTAACTTAAGGAGACTCTGACTCAAAATAAAAAAAACATAAAATGGGCTGGGAGGTGCAGCCTAGAGGTAGAACACTTGCAAAGCATGTGTGACGCCCTGGGTTCAATCCTGCAGTACTGCTAAAACAAACAAACAAACAAACAAATAAAACCTTTCTTCACATGCAACCAATGGGATGCTGGAAACTTAAGAGCCTGGATATGCTGCTCTCTGCCTACCATCTCCCATGACTTTCCCCTTTTCTTAGAACGAAGTCCTCTTTAATGAGGTTGACCTTCTCTTTCCCCTTGACCCCTGTCTGCCTTATCTCCTCTCCACACCCCTCCACCTACATTCTAGCCATTCTGTCTCCTTAGTGTTTCTCAATATACTAGGGCTGACACCTCTAAGATGTCACATCTGCTTTAGAATGCCTTTCTGCCTTCTCCCAGCAAACTCCTATCCACTCCTCAAAACATCACTCTAGTGCCACTTCTGGGAAGCCTCCCAGGATATCTCAGTCTGCACACAGGATTGACTTGGGATGTGTCTTGGTGTTTCACAGTGCACAGCACTTCTTCCCTGGCTTTCAAGCCAATGCAAATCTCCTGGTTGCCACGACCATGCAGAATTCACAGCTCTGAGAGAGGAGACCACAGAATATTCGGTCTGGGAGATAGATCACTGGTGGGTCTTGGCAGTGGAGACCACCGCAAGAGCTTTCAAGTCTCAGGTAAGGACTTCATAAGACGCCTTCTGAAGTCAGAAGCAGACGTGCTTCTGGGGTGAGAATCCTGCTCAGTATCTTGCTGGGGTCTGGGTTACTTGGTGCCTTCATCCGTCAAAACTCAGTGAGTGCACACTGAAGATTAGTGCACTTCCTTGTCTATGTATTTTATATGGAAAGATGATAAACTTCAAGCAAATATTGAACCTCAGATGATAATATGCATACTGAAGTATTTGAGAGTGAACTGATGTCAGCAATTTACTCCCAGACATCTCAGGAAAAGCACTGTGGCTGGAGGGGACAGCAGGACAGGTGTGTGAAAGTGTGGACAGCAGTAGGTGGATGCTAAAGAATAGGGGGTAGAGCAACAAGTATCCTCTTAAAAGTCTTAAGTCTGAAGCCGGGCATGGTGGCACATGCCTGTAATCCCAGCGGCTCCGGAGGCGGAGGTAGGAGGATCACAAGTTTGAGACCAGGGTCTGTGTAACTTAGCGAGACCCTGTCCCAAAAAATGTTAAAAAAAAAAAAAAAAATGGGCTGAGGGTGCAGCTCAGTGGTCCAGAACTTGCAAAGCACGCAAGTGCGAGGCCCTGTATTCAACCCCCAGTACCAGGAAAAAAAAAAAAAAAGTCTTAAGTCTGCTGTATGTCTGGAATGTAAAGATAAGTTTACAGTAAACTGTAGAGGGAGGCAGTAGAGGTCCCAGGCTGCAGCAAGTATGGGCCAGGAAGGTCACCTGGGAGACTGCAGTTCTCCATGCCTTGGGAGCCACCTGGCTCCTTCCAGGGGCACAGAGCCTGTTGAGGTTCATAGTTTGCATCTATGCAAATTGGATATGAACTGGAAATGCTTTGTCCCAGAGTGCAGTCCCTGCTATTTCAACAAATCCCTCAGTGTCCTCACAAAATCCCAGGGGGAAGAACTGGGGGACTTTCCCTGAGGACTGCCATGAACAACACATTCTCAGCGTCAAGAGCAGGTGGGTAGTGCCCCACACTGCCCCAGCTGACTGCCACCCCGGGCACTTCTCCACTGTACGGTGGGCTCCTTGTGGCAGAGACCATGCCTGATTTTCTTTTGCACCTCCAACGCTTGGCACAGTGCCCAGCCCATGGTAGGGGCTCAGAACTGCTCGTTGGGTGAGAGAATGCCCTCTGCTCTTTCATGTCACCAGCCTGGGTGCCCTAACAGGGCAAGGAGCGAACAGAGCCTCCAGCTGCCAACAGCAGCAGGCAGAAGTACCCTAAAATTTCTTCCTATGTAAGGGGGGGGGCTATGATTTGGTAGAGCACTGCTCTGCAGTCTCTGAAGTCCTAGGTTCAATCCCCAGCACTGCAAAAATG
>VMDO01016649.1:0-47295 GCA_007922755.1 Pedetes capensis
TGAACTGTACCCCAAGACCCTTCTTAATTTTTTCTCTTTTTGAGATAGTCTTACTAACAGGCTGCCTCTGGCCTTGAACTTGTGATCCTCCTACTCAGCCTCCAGAGTTACTGGGAATATAAGCCTGAGCCACTGTACTGGCTAAAAGCTGACTCCTTGTTGGCTGTCAGATAGAGTCTGTCCACAGTTTTGTGCCATATGTGCTTCCCCAACATGGTTTCTAATTTCATCAGGTCAGCAAAGAGTCTTTAGAGTGTCTTATGTGCTGATGAGACAGCATCTCACATAATGTAACGCAATTTCAGAAGAGGCATCCCGTTACTTTTGCCATATGCTGTTGTTTAGAAGCAAACCATAGGGCTTACCTATAGTTAATGGGAGTGAATAGCACAAGGGCATAAATACGAAGAGGTGAGGATGACTGGGTGTCACCCGTCACACAGTTTTTAATGAACTAAATGTAGTAATATATATGTAATTGCTATTCAGAGCATAACAGCCAAAAATAGCTAGCTTTTATCAAAGTTTGTGTTTTCCTAATTACATTCTACATACCTCTATTCTAACACAATGATCTGAAGAGATATCATCTTCCTGTTTCTCTTGTGGTCCTACACATCTTTGTGGTTGTGCTAAGACCACAAGTCTTTTTTTACAGGGCCATTTCTTGAAACTGTTTATACAACTAGTAAACTTGAGATGTTGTAATATCCCCTTATGTTGAACATATTTAGACTGCTTACTGTTTTCAATAAATGCCATGGCCATTTCTAACCAAGTTGTCTGACAGTGTCTGGATATGAGGAAGAGGAGTTCAAAGAACTCATTTTCCAAGAAATGGATGGGGATGGGGAAAAGAAATGTGTGCTTTTTGCTTTCTGGGAATAGGATTACTGCTTCTAATTATTATATGCACAATTACTTCATGTTTAGGATTAATGCACATAACTAATATTGTATTACATTCTAATGAAACAGATGCTGAAAGAATGGCACAAGTGGGGGAATTCATAAATGAATCAGAATAACGACCATCAGTTTTAAGGGTTGTGTGGACAATATTCTAGTTAAAGCTGCTCAGCAATTTCCACCCGGGAACTCAAGTCTTAAGCAATTTATGCTTCTGTTACTACAAGCTGAGTTACTAGCCCCCACCTGAACTGAAGTGCCACCGCCTGTATTAGCTAAAGAAATTAGTGCAGCAATCCAAAAGAATAGATAGGCCTTTTCCCATGGTACAAGGGCCTCCTTCTGTTGCTTATCTGATTAGAGAAAAATTATGGTATCCACCTTGGGGCCAAGGTATGCAGAGAGTACCTGATCCTCCCCTACCATACACTGGCGCATATAATGAAGATGATATCAGGATGGTGAATGAGGATGGAGTTCCATACAACAGCTTGACGTTCATGGAACACTTAGCAAAATCAGGGACACCATGATGCATTAAGTCCAAGGGGGAAAAGAAAGCCATTCTACAGGGTATCAATAGATGTTATAAAAAATGTTGCCCACTTAAAATTATAGCTCTTAGGTTTTAAGTTCTTAAAGTAGATTATCTAGCTCTTGCTTAAAATAAAACACCTGAGTGATTAACCCAAGACAATCAAAAGTTCATGCTGACCTTTCTAAGGAAACTGCTGTTTTATCATAATAATTTATCTGTGTGACTCTTAGCACATTCTACTCTTGTAATGACAAGGCATAATTGTTAGCTAAGAAAGAAAGTATAAAAACTCTTGACTGTTGTTTAATAAATGGAACAGAATCACACTGCCTCTCAGTTGCTGTGTTTCCGTCTCCCAACGCTGACTCCCTACCCGCCTTTGGGACCCCTGGATCTTGCGGCAGCTGGACTGCAGCAAATAAAAGCAACAGAATTCCCAAGATGAAGTGCTTCAGGTATGACACAAGTCTATTTTGTGTATGTATAACATCCATCTTGGCCAATTGCACATCCTATGCAGGACCCTGCAGCTAAGAAAATGGACATAAATAGTTTTCCGATACTCATAATGCTTGCTGAGCTATGAGTAACGAAGTCCTTTGTTTCTGATCCAGGAACTAATGCTGCCTACTAGCATCTACAAAAGGGCTGGGATTTAGCTCAGTGGGTAGAGCGCTGCGCTGCAGTCTCTGAGGTCCCGAGTTCAATTCCCAGCACCACAAAAATGGGAGAAGGGCCTGGCAATCCACTCCCAAGGCAATCCCGAAACAGTCAGCCATTGAAAACCCTATGAGGGTCACTATGAGTCGGATACGACTCAATGGCACCTAACAACAACAACAAGCATCTACAAAAAAGTGACAGCTTGACTTATAAACTTCTCAATAGTATAAAATCAAATCCCAGCTCCTTCATTGTTCTTGTCATTACCTAACCTTTGAATTTTAGATTGAAACACTAGTTTAACTTACACTCACCAAACATCTAATAACTATTGTCACCACTTCTCCTTCCAGATCATTTTAAATTGCTTTGAATTTTACTGGCTAAATCTAAATTAGCAAATAAAGCAGAAGATATTTTCCAAACTTTGGTAACTTGACCTTTGCACTAAATTAGAAATTAATCACTACCATTATACAAGTCCTAAAAAAGTAGTACTTTCTGAGACTTAATAGCATTTCTGTTGAGACCATCAAGTTGGGAGGAAAAGTCTTCTTTAATATATAGTATTGAGAAGACGCAGCCATACCACTATGGTGTTCCATCCCATCAGACCTCAGAAGCTAAGGAGGGTTGGGCCTGGGTAGTGCTTGGATGGGAGACCACCTGGGAACACCAGGTGCTATAGGCTTGGGAGAAGGACCCAGCAACCCACTCTTCCCACCAAAAAGAGACAAAAAACAATCAGCCATTGAAAACTCTATGAATAGCAGAGAAGCACTGACAATAGTGTTTCACCTGTTGTACATAGGGCCTCTAAGAGTCGGACACAGACTCAACAGTACCTAACAACAACAACAACAACACCTAACAACAACAACAACAACATTGATGAGAACCTGAGAGGTTCTCTTTGAGCACACACAGGCAGTGTGGTCAAGATAGGCATAAGCCTTCCCATGTGTAAATTTTAAGCTGTATTTGGTTATATATTTCCTATTGCTTGATTTCTGAATTTCTATACATCCCCAGGGCACACTACCTTCTCAACATAGGTTGCAATGTTCAGGTGCATTTCATAGCATCAGGTTTCCCTTCTATCTCTATGACTTAATGTCAGATATGTCACAATCAATGGCCATAGCCAATAAGTAGAAAACACATGAAAACACATGCTGATGACTTCTGTTAGCATACTAACAACCATAGAATGGCATAACATTCATATCTACTATGTCTGTACACTTGTACCAGAAAATATGATAAGCATTTATCTTATCTTATTGTATATATAATATATAATATATATACATATATATAATCTCATTTACCTTCATAGAATTATTTTAAGAAGACAGTCTTATCAGCTCTATTTTGTAGTTAAGAAGTTTTAGGCTTAACAATGTGAAGTAAAGTATCCAAGATGGCCCAAGTGAAAAGTCCCAGAAAAAGGCTTTGAGCCCACGTTTGTTTGACTCAGAGACCTATCTCATACTTCACATTTTCTTTTTGGAAGCACTTTAGAGATTTATATATAGTATATGTTTGTATGCATACACACATGTATAAGATAAATGGCTTGAGACCAATAACTTCTTGGTAATGCTGGGTATAATTATGAACAAGAGACCATTTTTACTTTTCAATATTGCTTAATGAAATATTTACAAGACAATACTTTCTGATAACTGAAATATATCCCTTTAAGAAATATATATTTCTCTCTATATTTTTCTCTTTATGCAAAAGAGAGAGAAGACTATCAGTATTTTAATAACTTATTTTTCTGTCATTTAAACAAATTATATTAAAATTATTTAAATCATTTTTTGTATAGCCATGGCTTTAGACTTTATAGGGAGATGAGTGGATAGATTCAAGTTCTATGGAATAAGTAAAAGCAGGATTACAAAATATGTCAATTACTTTTGATTTTTGATCATTTTTTCTCTTCTCATAAAGTTAAATATTGGAAATATATGTCTCCCCTAGATGTTTATGATGTGGCTTTCTGCCACATCATAAGAAAAAGATGACACAAGAGCAGAAATAAATCAATTGATAGTTTATTTCAAGTTAATCTTTAATATTTTACCTGGAATAGAATTCAAAATTTAAGCAATATTTTAAGGTGTATCTGTTGTCATGTGAAAAATGAAAATCCAGGGTGTCTTGGGTTGAATGGGAGAACTTCTTTGTGACACTTTATGTCAAAGGGCACTCTTGTTTTACAGCATGAAAACAATAAAGGATCATTACTCAAGGATTCATCACACATGCACACACACAAACACAGTGTGTGTGTGCCTATTAATATCTATTTGCTTGAGCTCATCCCTTTCTAAGACTCAGTCTAGAGTTATATGCATCACATTTTATGTGTTATACTCAATTAACTTTTTATCTTAAAACAATCTAAGTAACTACATAAAGCATGAATAGATTGAAATGAGTGAGACGTTTTCAAGATGCAGTTCTCCCTAGTTTACACTGGATAACTTAATGTTGTAGATGAGCAATTTATTAATTTCTGTTACAGAACTTAAACCATTAAATATAAAAGAACTGATTTCTTAATTTGAAGATAACTTGATTTGGGAAAAACTTCAAAGTTTTTTTAAAGTTGCTAACATTTGAAAACTATAACTGAATTATGCACAAAATCACATGGTTTTAAGAAAAATCATTTTTAAAATCATCAAAGTTTTTAGCAATAATGTCATTATATTAAGAAGAAAGATCTGACAGAAATTTCCAACACAATTTTCCTAACACTTTGAAGCAATGTTCTTCTCAGAAATGGGCAGTGTAATTGCTATCAAAGCCTGCAATTGGGCACAGTTGCATTTTCTCTGGAGGATATGGAACACTAGATTTAAAAAAAAAAAGTTTATTTCAGTCCTGAAAGTTGCTGCTGGAGCAGCTCTATACAGTTAAGAGCACTGCACTGTTATTGATTTGTTTATATGTACTTTAATAAATTTTATGTTTTTACAAGCCATACCCTTTATCAGGCAGAGCACAGAGCAGAGGCCTCGTGCCAGGATGTAAGGGTGGTGCTTCTGAAAATAACTTAATAAAATCAGTACTATTTCTATCCTCATTTGAAAACAAGGAAACTGGGACATGAATGGGAAGACTGAGGCACTGAATGGTTAAATAATTTATCCAAGGATGACGAGTCAGAAGGTAGTATAGCAAGATCGAATCCAATCAGGATAAGCCTAGAACTCAATACTGAACAACTAAATTAAATAGTACCATGAAACTTTTAGGATTAATGATGGCTAAATTATGTGTTGTTCCACAGTCTCTCCTCACAGACCTTAGAGGTCATCAATCTTTAATACTATTCTTTATTGTTAGAGAGTTTACTGCTGTTCTGTTGCTTTTTCTAATCTGCTACCACTTTGCTCAGAACTGCTTTTATATTTATCATTACGTTATTGCTTTCTTTTTTCTCCTGTGTTCCCTTTCTCTCCCTTCTCCTCTCTCCTATCATTTTATTCATCTGCCTTCAGTCACACCAACCTTCCTCTTTTAGATTATACAATGCCAAAACAAAAGCAAGAACAATTTTTTTTCTGTCTGTCATTGTCATTCATAAAGACAGAGATTGTACACCAACACATTGAATGATATAACTGCTAATTATGGAAATGCAATATTACTTTGACGTGTATTTTTCAGTGGTGCCAGATTTTAATTGTATATGGAAAAACACGAAGAATTGAATGTGTAGCATGTGATCAGACTCTGCAGTCACATTGGATTCCAGTGGAATTTTCCACATTGAGAACGCTTCTCTTCCACTTATTTCAGTCTCATTTTTGCTTACAAGAAGAAGGCACATACTGATTCTTATTATCATGTTGTCTTTGAAAATTGAGTGGTGAACAAAAGTGTTCCAGAACTTTCCTATAAGTACAAGAATTTTTTTTTAACTTCGATGAACAAGTTTTTCCAATTTTCATTAGTAAGTATTACTGAGTGTTGTATTCCCACTCAAAGTAGGCAGTGGTATGAGGTACATCTGTAAGATAGTGAAGAGAATTCTACAGCCCTCCCAGTAGTCAATTAACTACTTTATAATTTTAAAGTTCTGTTTGCAAATACTTCAGAATAAGAAGTAAATAAAATAAACTGGCATCTTCCTGTTCAGGAAAAACTTTTCAAATAGTATTGTAACTATGATGAAAAAGGAAAAAGTCATGCTATGCAGGTTGCTAGAGGAAATGAGTTTTGCTTTAAAATGTACTATGGGTAAGATCAGGCTAACAAATAATTTATATCCTTGGATAGGAGTAAAATTATATTTCCTCAAGTACAACAAAGAAATTGAGATAATATTAATTATTTCTTTTTCTCTCAATGCCTTAGGAGAAAAGAAGCCTATGAGAAGTAAATTTCCATTTAGCAGTCTGGGAAAGGAAGGACAAGTTGTTACTTAACCAATTGTTATGTATAGAAATAAGATGGAAGAAACAAACAACAACAACAACAAAAAACTGAACTAGCATCCCTTCATGGTTTGGGCAGACACTGTGTATAAATCTTTATTTATATAGTAATTGGAGAGGAAGCTTGATGCTAGTGACTAAGGAAAAGTCACTGAATGGGTGCCAGCTAAAGTCTATCATGGTCCCAAAGGAGGCTATTAAGTTCATGTCTTTCTTGACTCACATGTAGCTCAAGGGATTATATGAAATTTATCTGCTTGGGGAGCATTGATGGGAGAATGCTGTGTATCAGGGGAGTAGACAAATATTTGAATTTACTTCTACTTCTAAAAGTCTGTTATAACTATAGAAATATGTGTATGCATATAGACACATCCATATACTCTCAGAGATTTAAGTAAGATAATTTATTTAAAGAGGTAGTCTACAGCCATATCCCTGTGACAACTGATCCTGTCAAAATTGGAAGCTAAACAGGGTCAGGCCTGGTTAGTACTTGGGTGGAGACCACGGGGAATACCAGGTGTTCTAGGCTTAGGAGAAGAACCCAGCAATTCACTCCCAAAAATCAATCTGCCATTAAAAACCCTATGAATAGCAGAGAAGCCCTGACAATAGTGCTTCATCTGTTGTACATAGTCAGACATGGCTATGAATTGGACACCAACCATTTCAAGAGGTTGCATATAAAGAAGAATCAGTGATATTGAAGGATGAAGCGGAAGCTGCCTTTAAGGAATTGATGAAACACAAGGCTCCAGAAATTGACGGAATACCAATAGAGATGTTTCAACAAACAGATGCAGCACTAGAGATGCTAACATGTTTATGCCCACAGATTTGGAAAACAGCTACCCTGCCAACTCACTGGAAAAGGTCCACATTTGTGCCTATTCCCCAAAAAGGGAATCCAACTGAATGTGGAAACTATCGAACAATATCATTAATATCACATGCAAGCAAAATTTTACTAAAAATCATTCAAAAGCGACTGCAGGAGTATATAGACAGGGAACTGCCAGAAAATCAAGCTGGATTCAGAAGAGGGTGGGGAATCCTCTTCTAATCCCACTGATGTCAGATGGATATTCACCAAAAGCAGAGAATATCAGAAAGATGGCTATCTATGTTTTATTGACTATCCAAAGGCATTTGACTGTGTGGATCATAACAAATTACAGATAACACTTCAAAGAATAGGAATACCAGAGCACCTAATTGTACTCATGAGGAATCTGCACATGGACCAGGAGGCAGTTGTTTGAATAGAACAAGGAAATACTGCCAGGTTTAAAGTTGAGAAAGGTGTGCACCAGGGCTATATCCTTTCATCATATCTATTCAATTTCTATGCTCAGCAAATAATCCAAGAACCTGGACTTTATGAAGAAGAACGCAGCATCAGGATTGGAGGAAAACTCATTAACCACCTGTGTTCTGCAGATGACACAACTCTGCTTGTTGAAAGTGATGAGGATTTGAAACATTTACTGACTAAGGTCAAAGAACATAGTATGGATTGTGACTAAATACCAACAAAACAAAAATGCTTACAACAGGGTCAGTATGCAACTGCACGATAAATGGAGAAAAGATTGAGATTATTCATAATTTTGGCTTACTTGGTTCTACAGTCAACACCTGTGGAAGCAGAAATCAAGAAATCAAAAGAAGCATTGGTTTGGGAAAAGCTGTGGCAAAAGATCTCTTTCAAGTATTGAAATGTAAAGATGTCACATTGAAGACTAAGGTGCACCTGATTCATGCCATGGTATTTTTAGTCGCATCAAATGGTTGTGAAAGCTAGATATTGAACAAGGGAGACAGGAGAAGAATTGATGCTTTTGCATTATGGTGCTGAAGAGGGTTATTGAATATACCATGTACTGCCAAAAGAACCAATAGATCTGTCCTAGAAGAAGTGCAACCAGAGTGCTCCTTGGAAGCAAGGATGGCTAGACTGCGTCTTGTGTATTGTAGGCATGTAATAGGGAGGAACCAATCCCTGGAGAAGGAAATCATGTTTGGGAGAGTGTCACATCAACAAAAAAAAAAAGAAAAGCTTCCACTAGGTGGATTGACACAGGGTCTGCAATAATGGGCTTAAACCTAAGTAAATTCCTGTGCCTGGCACAGAATCAGGGAGTGCTTCATTCTGCTATACATAGGGTTGCTATGAAACAGGCTGGAATTGATGGAACCTAACAACAACAACAACATTTTAAAAAGTAATTTTGACAAGATGATTTCTTTCTGTCAAATCTTTACAGCTAACTTTATTATTGAAAAACCTGTCTTATCATCAATGCATGAAAATTCACAAAATTACTCTTCAGCATTCCAGAACACAGTTCTGTAGGCATTCAGTGCCCTCATAGTAAACCAAAATCTCAAAGCTTCTATAGATTTTGTAAGTCTTTAACATGAAAGTTTTATTTCTTCCTCAGTAAGTAGTAGTGAATAGATGACAAGAATACCCAAACTAAGTATTGGATTTACTTATCTTAATTGGGTGGTACACAAAAAAGGAATCTGTGCTTTCATTGCTCAGTAATAGCTATAAGTAGCAGTAAAGATAGCCATCAGTTACTGAATGTGCGCTATGCTGAATGCTTCACACATTGTAAAATCCACACCAAATCTTGTAGGTGTTAAAACAGAGATTTTAGAACTAGACTAACCAGAATTTAATCCTGATTCCATCACAACATGAACTGAGTATTAGTGAGCAAGTTATTTCACTTTTTGTGACTCTCTTTTCTCATCTACAAAATGGAAATATAATAATAAAATCTATTGCATAAGTTTATTATGTCAATGCCTTAGTTGATATTTATAAAGTGCACAGAACGATGTCTGGAATATAGTAATACAAAAGGTGTAAAACAATTCTACAGGGCTAGCAATGCTTTCCCTGTTTCAGACAAAGAAATGTATTGTGAGAAGCCTACCACCTTCCCATAGATTACATAGCCTCTGAGAGGCTAGTTTGGTAGAAACATTGAAAATGAAGAGGTGATGTGTGTTATGGACATTGCCATGTTGGACGTATTAATTATACTTTTTGTAATTAGATTCACAAGACTTAGCAACTGTTAAAGCATAAGGTGTAAAATATTACTGAATATTTCTACACTCAATAATAAATCTAAAAATGAAAGTTCTGTATGTTATTTTTGGCTGAACTAAAATGACAAGCTTCCAGCCACTTACACAAATGGCTTTTACAACCAAACACCTAAAAATCTTAGATTCATTAATGTCATTGTACCTCCCACTTACACATTAAACTCTTTTTTCTTTTGTATAGTTCTTTTTTATAGAATGTGACATAATTAAGGATAAGTATAAGCCTGAAATTATTTCTAAAAGTCAATGTAATCTATCCTATGTCACTTGCTGGAGAAGTTTTTGCTTAAAACCCATCTCCCACCCCTATGCCTGAAAATCTGTACTTCATACTTATAACAATGTATATAAGTACATTCATACTTATAACAAACATTTTTAAAAGAAAATGCTTTTATAAAGTTAAAAACAGAAAAACAAAGACAAAACAAAACAAAAAACAAGCTAGTCCCTGTAGTGTGTTCTGTAATTTAGGAAGGAGTGACTATCATCTTATAAAACATTGTACTGAGTCCTTTTGTAAGCCCACCAGTTTCATTCCGTGGAGGCTTAGTGGAGAAGAAAAGGTGGTATGTTAAAGAGTTGGCTTGATTTTGTTTACTTCTTCTCACTTACATGATGTAGTAGTATTTTCAGGCAAAGGAATCTTAATTATTTCAAAGGTTTCTAACAATGAAAGTACTGTTAATGCTGTATGGGAGGAAGTAGGCATTAGTACAGCAACAAAATGCCTGGAGCATCAAGAATATTTCAGGTTTTTGGAGAAAGCCAAGACATCACAAGGGCTTCATTCTGCCCTTTGCCTTCAGCCCACAGCCACCACTGATGTGAAGGGCTCTCAAACACAGGCTTCCAAGATTTTGTGTCCTGGGGGAGAGGAATAGACGAGTAACTGGATCTCTGTATGACAAATATGAGAGCAGCAGGGAAGGGAGAAGATATTCACAGAGTGTAACAAATCGGCACCACTATTTTGTGCAGATTTTGCATTTTAGGCTAAATATTTCCCAAGCATACTCATTTGTTTTGATTTATGGAACAATTTACATTCTATTACTGAAAGACCCCACCATAAATGTGAAAGGCTCTTGATAAACTTCAGATTGACTTAAACACACATTTAAAACTTTTAATTAGTTCCTCAAGTCCCATTAAGTTAAATAACTGAAGTTTTTCCCTCAAATGCCCAATTCCTTTATTCACAGAGTAAAAATGAGCCCTTGGTGGAGAACTAAGAGCTGGAAGCCAAAGCACAGCATAACATTTCAGGGGACATAGAGACATAACCTATAGTTGGATTTTGATTGTAAGAGGCAACTTTCTTAGGGATTGAGCTAAGGTAGCTGTACTCATGGGAATTTCAAAAAACATAGCATTTGTGCATGAAAAATCATATTAAAATCTTAGAAATAATAGCAATGGAAAAGTGGTACCCTATTTTAAATTCTTTTCCATATTATATATGTATATTTGTTGTAAAAAAAATCTAGAACTTAGAGAAAATTATTCATAGGAAGATAGAATTCCCATTCCCTAGAAATTGTTTACTGTGCCACTTATAAATGCCGTATGTACTTTAATGTAAACATAACTTTGGCCTTGGCCAAGTGCGGTGGTTGTTGTTAGGTGCCATGGAGTCGGTATCTGACTCATAGCGACCCTGTACAACTGGGGAAACACTATTGTCAGTGCTTCTCTGATGTTCATAGGGTTTTCAATGGCAGATTGATTTTTCGGAGGAGGTTGCCGGGTCCTTCTCCCAAGCCTACAGCTTCTGGTGTTCCCAGGTGGTCTCCCATCCAGGTACTAACCAGCCCCGACCCTGCTTAGCTTCCGAGATTTGATGGGATCAGATGCCACAGAGCTACATACGGCTAATCCCAGTGATGGGGAAGGCTGAGGTGGGAGGATTGCAATTTTGAGGCTAGAGGAAGCCTGTGCAACTTAGTAAAACCCTGTCTCAAAATGGAAAAAAAAAAAAAAAAAGCTGAAGTTCCAGTCAAATGGTAGAGCAATTGCAAAGTATGTGTGAGGCCCTGGATTCAACTCTTGAGTCATGGAAATAAACAGACAAAAACTTTGAAGCTAGAGAAAATACAGCAATGAAAGTCATTCAATTTTTTGTAGATCAAAGACTAACTACAGTTAATCACTGTTAATGGATCAAGTGATAGAATTAGTTCTGCTATATTTTTTGTTAGGTGATATGGAGTTGTTCCGGCTCATAGTGATCCTGTGTACAAAGAACGAAACCCTCCCAGACACGGTACTATTCCTGGGACTATGTCAGTGCTTTTCTGCTATTCATAGGGCTTTCAATGGCTGATTATTTTAGGAGTGGGCTGCCAGGTCTTTCTCCCAAGCCTACAGCACATGGTAGTCTCAGGCAGTCTTCAATCTGAGGACTAACGAGGCTGCTGCACCTGCTTAGCTTCCTAGATCTGACTGTATGGAATGCCACAGCAGTATGGCTGCAGGATTGTTACATTTAGACATTCCAAACTTAATAGTTAATTTTAATAAAATCAATTTACAATTCTGGATAATTAAGCCCCAAGTGATTAATGGAAGGATAATATATAGCATATCACCCAATAATTTCATTTTTAAAATACATGTTGCAAATGGAATCAATGTTTCTGTCCCATCAAAATTTTTATGTTGAAATTTTAACCTCCAAATTCATCTTAATTAGGAGATCAGATTTTGGGGAAGTGATTATTGTTAGGTTCTGTCCAGTTGTGTGTGACTCATAGTGACCCCCTGTAGAGTTTTCAATGGCTGATTGTTTCAGGATTGCCTTGGGAGTGGATTGCTGGATCCTTCTCCCATTTTTGTGGTGCTGGGAATTGAACCAGGGACCTCAGAAACTACAAAGTGGCACTCTATCAACTGAGCTAAATCCTAGCCTGGGGCAGTGATTAGGTTTTACAAAAGTAGCCTAAGGGAGATACTTAGCCCCTTTCACTACATGATGACCATGTGATGACAAGATTGGACGCTGCCCTTTGTGAACTACAAAGCAGGCCCTCATCATACACTATCTGCCAATGTTTTGAACTTGGAATTCTTAGTCACCAGAACTGAGAGATAGCCTAAGGGAGATACTTAGCCCCTTTCACTACATGATGACCATGTGATGACAAGATTGGACGCTGCCCTTTGTGAACTACAAAGCAGGCCCTCATCATACACTATCTGCCAATGTTTTGAACTTGGAATTCTTAGTCACCAGAACTGAGAGAAATAAATTTTTGGTGTTGATAAGATGTCCAGTTTATAGCATTTTATTATAGTATCTTAGACAGACTAAGATACATGTATATAATGATAACAGTCCAGGGTTTTATGCTGATAATTCTTTTTAAGGAGTCAAATTTAGGAAGCATATTTCAGTAACAAAAGTAAATGTAAAAAAACACATCATTTACAGTGTTACACATCCAACTTAAAGCTCACAAGATCCTCTACCCATACCCTGCAGTAACTTGAGAAATACTCACAATTCAGTTAAACATTTTCTTCTCTTTAAGATCTTGTTATGCTATTTTAATTCTAAATTTTAATTTAGACACTCTAACCAATTTTACTTTAACCCCAATCCAATGCTTCCTCATTCTTCAGTCTTTCGGTTCAGCCTCCCTCAGAACACAGGGAAGGAGAGAAGTTCACAGTTGCAAATAATGGCTACTGAGACTTTGTTCATTTGTTTTACTGTTTGTTTTTATTTTGTATGTATGGAAGATAGAAGAAAGAACATTTTCTTAATAAATTTTTCCTGTCATGAGAGTAAATTATAGAGTTTTGTTGGAATCTATTAGCAATGCCTATTTCAATTACAAAGTTAAGGCCTATTGTCTTTTATTATAGCCTATATACTGTGAAAGGTCTAGTGAGTCACATTAAAATTATTGCAAAATTGTTGAATATAAGCGTGTGTGTGTGTGTGTGTGTGTGTGTGTGTGTGTGTGTTTTGGTGTGCAGTTACAAAAACAAGGTTTAAAAAGAGACTTTGGAACTTGACTAGAAGATTGAGTAAAGTTCATTAAGGGCAGATACACAGAGGATATTTCTTTGTATATTATCAGAAACATGACAGAAGACAGGGAAATCTCTTCATTGGAAAAGAGTGTAATAAATTATAAAGTACTTGTGTAAACAATGAGAAATATTCTTATCTTAAAGAATAAAATTGAAACCCAGCTGAAATAATATAATAAAAGAAAAGAGATCATACTTTAAAAATGTAAACCTCTTTCATACACAAAAAGAAAATAAATATACTTGAATTTTACATTTTTCTGTATCTTATGTAACATGGTAAAAATTGAATTAGTTGTTAACTAGCAGAATTCAATGCATGCCTAGGTAGATGTTATTATACCTTAAATAATAACTTATATTGGCTCTTTTTTGTGGGTGGTGTTAAAGTAATTCCTTTCTGAATAACATTTTATTGTTGTTGTTGTTGTTAGGTGCCATCAAGTCAGTGTTCCACTCATAGCAACCCTATGTACAACAGGCGAAACGCTATTGCCAGTACTTCTCTGCTGCTCATGGGGTTTTCAATGGTGGATTAACTTTTGGGAGTAGGTTTCCAGGCCCTTCTCCCCAGCCTATAGCACCTGGTATTCCCAGGCAGTCTCCCATCCAAGTACTAACCAGGCCTGACCCGATTTAGCTTCTGAGATCTGAGGGGATTATCTGCCACAGTGCTATGGCTACCGGCACATAACATTTTAATCGGAAAAAAATTTACAAAATTCCCATATAGAAATGTGTGTGTCTGTGTGTATGTATGTATACACACACATGTGTACACATACATATTTGAGAACTGTAGATATTCAAATAAGATAATTTAGTGTGTGTTGGAATAGAAAAATTATGATTTTGGTAGTTTTGTGGTCTATATAGAAAAAAATCTATTAAATTCTGAGAGAGAGTGGGAGGGAGGAAGAAAGGAAGAGAAACACAGAGAGAGAGAGAGAGAGAGGGGAGATTTTAGTAGCATTTATCTATACATGCCACAGACCTACCAAAATCATGACTTATTAAATTCTAAAACACACTAAATAATCTGACTTGACTACCTACAGTTCTCAAATTTAGTATCAATAATCTGAGGGTTTTAATGAAATGCAGACACTAACATAGTGATTATGTGGTGAGGCCTGAGATTCAGACTTTCTGAGATGTTTTCATGGGCTGTTACTGCTGCTATTACTGCTATTAACTCTTGTCCTTGGACCATATTTTTCATAACAAGCATCTATATCAGCGTTGTCCAATAGCACTCTCTGTCATGATGGAAATGCTCTATATCTGTTGACAGCAATTGAGCTGTTCAAATGTGGGTAATGATATTGGGAAACTGAATTTCTACTTGATAAAATTTAAATTTAAATAATCCCACATGACTATTGGCTATCTATTGGACTGGGCAGGACTTTATGCAATATAACAAATCACAAAATTGTCACTTGTGTATAGTCTGTGTAAATGTACTTGTGTATAGTCTGTGTAAATGTACACCATCTGTGAATGTGTTATAATTTATGTGTCTTTATGAGACTGCAGCTGTGTTGGATGTGGGACAATGCACTTCAATAAATTTATCAGGTGAGATTTATAATCCTGGCATTTACTCACTGAGAAAGTTCATTCTGGAATGCTCTGAATTTCACCTCGGTTGTGGGGGGACTAGAAAAGTAGAAATGACTTATCAAACATGTTGCAGATCATTAAGTATTTTTAAGGCAAAATAAACTGCTCCTATTTTTTCTTTCTCTTTGGGCTGACTGAAATTCACAAAGATGTACGCACAATGGCAATAGGAGCCTTCTGCAATCAGAACTCTATTTTGTCAAAATGATTCCCATTTCAGATAAGCATTTAGTTTATGATTGTTTTCAGCAGGATCATAGTAGCATCAAAGTCATTTTAGAGTCATGACAATAGAGCTACGTGTTGTCTCAAAGCCTAGATGTGAGAATCATAAGCTAAATTCTGGCTCTGCCCCTAATATCTCTTAGTCCCTATCATGGCCTTGGGCAAGGCGCTTCTCATCATAGTACTCAGCATGCACACATACACAGGAACGCATCATGACAGGTGGCGATATGAGTACTCATCACTCAAATAAATCTGATCATAGTGATGCCAATAATGGTGATGAAAATAAGAATATTTTAGCCTTACAAGCTACTTTGAAGTTTACAAAATACTACACATTTTATTAGTTTTGCGTTAAGGGAAAGAACAAAATGGCTCAGAAAAAAAACAGCCGTTTGTGTTTTTGTCTTGTATTTGTTTCTTTTTTTAATAGGCTTCCAAAGGAGATTATAGTCTCAAGCACCTTTAGAGATGTGTTTTGATGCTTTGCACCCACCATTATCTTCCTCTTACTCCTCCCCATCATAGTCATTTTTGTCATTACCCTCATCTTCATTTTCATAACAATGTCCCAATAAGCTGGAAGTAACAGTATTCCATGTCTTCATGAAAGCCACTGAAGTTTTATGCAAGAGCAATGCCTTTGTTATGTGCTATGGAGCTGAGTATGACTCAGGGACCCTATGTACAAGAGAATGAAACACTTCCCAAGTATGTCAGTGATTCTCTGCCATTCATAGGGTTTTCAATGACAGATTGTCTTGAGATTGTTTTGGGAATGGGCTGTTATGTCCTTACCCCATTTTTGTGGTGGTGGGGATAGAACCCACACCCTCAGAAAGCACAGAATAATGCTTTATCAATGGAGATAGCTCCAGCCCTTATGCAGAACAAACATAACCTCAAATATATAAGAATTGGTTTTGCTCTTTTAAGTTCTACCTCTTTAGGAGATGAATGTGTCAATCCACTCCAGAAGCAATCCCAAAACAATCAGCCTTTGAAAATCCCATGAGGGTCCCTATGAGTTGGACCCTATTTGATGGCACCTAACAACAACAACTTGCAAAAGGCTTTCCTTGATTAGGTTAAAGAAAGTTCCAAAATCTATTACATGTCAGGAAAAATGAAGATGTTCTTTGGTTGCTAACAAACATGTAAAGCTCACAGAATAATTTTAAAACAACCAAGATATATTGCATAAGATATTTTCTCCAGATAGCTTTTACCTTGAAAGTTCTGTCTTTGAAAATCATAACTAGAATTTTGATCTCTGAAAAACATACTCAGTGAAAGTATATGATCTTCCCATAATTTCATGATTATAATCAGCATTTAACACATTTAATTTGACTTGCAGTTCAACTTTTATGGAGAAAAAGACATCTCCAAATTTTGTGTTTATAATAAAGGAAAATTAAAATACATATGTCTTATACATGGTAGAAAAATTCCACAAATGGAGTTAGGCTCATTTCAGGCTGACATTTTTTTTTTTAATATATTGAAATTTTTAGGATTTTTAAAGGCCTTGTCATCGCCCAACCTAAAAGGGGTAGAAAGTTATAAACTCAATTACAAATGCAGGATCATATAATACTATTTAATCTTTTAAAATATAGCAATCATTAAAGAATCCATCTTCAGTGCTTTACAGTGAACATAAAAATCCTTTATTTTAGCATCCTCAATTTTCAATTGAAAGCAGTGATCTGGAAAAAGAAAAAGTTTGCTTATTTATCCATGTATGTGTGTGTGTGTATGTGTATGTGTGTGTATGTGTGTGTATATATATACATACATACATATATGTATGTATATATGTGTGTGTGTGTGTGTGTGTGTGTGTGTGTGTAGTTGTTGTTGTTGTTGTTGTTAGGTGCCATCATGTCCTATCCAACTCATAGCAACCCTCATAGGGTTTTCAATGGAAGATTATTTCAGGCCTGTCTCATGAGTGGATTGCCACATCCTTCTCCCATTTTTGCAGTGCTGGGGTTCAGTTTCAGGACCTCAGACACTGCAGAGTGGCACTGTACCAAGTGAGCTAAATTTTAGCCCCCCCCCACATGTATATGTGCATACACACACACACACACACACACACACACACACATACATATTGCAGTACTTGGGGGTTGAACATAGGGCCTTGCACATACTTACAAGGACTCTATTACTAAACTGCACTCTGAGCCAATTTTTTACTTTTTATTTCAACTCAGGGACTTGCTAAGTTATTCAGCCTACCACTGGCCTCCTGTCTCAACTTTCTGAGTGACTGGGATTACAGGCATGTGCCACTGCACCAGACTTCACTAATTTTTTTCAAGCTATCTAAGATATGCCAAGTGTCTTAATCAATAAAATGTCAAATGAATTAGACATGGTCCTTCCCTTAAGGAGCATGTACTTAAATGATGAGATAGACACGTAGATAAAATGCATATGCAAGGCAAAGTGCCACACAGTAGGAGTGTGAGTGAAGGAGGACATTCCATCTCCACGTGATGGACAGTACTAAGGAGGGTAGGGATAGATCACAGGGAAAGAATTGTTAAGCCAGTGAAAAGTGGGCTACAGTTGAAAATTCATGTTTTTAGATGGTTCATTTATTTGTTCCACTGTTCTTTATGCCAGGAAAAAAATGCTGATCTAGGTGTAAGGATGAGCATTCCAGGGTTCCCTTGCCCCTAGTACTTTGCATCTGAATACTCCAAAAGAATTTCATTCTCATAAAGATTGAGGGTTTTCTCATAAACTTGCATAAATTGAAACAATTACAAGTTATCGTTTATCCATGCCTTCCTCCCATTTTGCCTATCTCAGCATAAAATTTGACTAATATGAATGTATGTATGGTCAACAGAATGTTGAATGAGAATTTTCCTGTTGACTAAGTTTTGGCTAAAGCTCTAACAATAGAATGGCAGGCAATTACCAGCATTACCAGCAAATGAGTACCTTTAGGCTCATTTTGCTGCACTTAAAAAAATTATTATTCCAGAATTGCTCAGTCCCCACCAATCACTTCCAAGCTGTACAAGGAAAGATCAGAAATACAAAGGGTGGTTGAAGAAAACATGTAATATAGAGAATTGTTGGCCTGAGGAAAAAGAGGAGTGAAATCCTTACCTTTACTTCAGAAAGAAATCTTACTCCCAGGCTGGAAGGTTGCTGCCTTAGTTTCCTACGGTTACAATAATAAATAATGGCATAAAACAGAAGTTTATTCTCTCACAGGCCTGGAGGCTAGAAGTCCAAAGTCAAGGTGTTGGCAGGGCCATGCTTCCTCTGAAGCCTCTTCATTGTCTCTTCCAGCTTCTAAATGTCCCAGAGAGTCCTTTGTAGCAGCAAGACTAATTTCTGTCTGCATCTTTCTGACGTATTTTTCTCTTCATGTCTGCTCCTCTTTTCAAAAGGATACCTATCACACTGTATTATTATTAAAAGTATCCTAAGGACCTCATCTTAACTTGATTACATCTACAACTATCTTATTTCCAAATATGATCACATTCAAAATCACCCAGACTTCATATTTTTACATTTTTGGAGCAGTGAGGGGCATAATTTAACTCATAATAGTTATTGAATTGAACTTTTTAACTGAATTTTAAAACAATATGCGTGATAATATCAAATATTTCACAATGTGATGAAACTTTACTTTGAATTGAGGCTTTTACATTATTTTCAAATATCTGATTGATTCTACGAATTGTAATTCATTACATTGTTTCTGAAAAGGAGAGGAAGTCCATGATCAAGATATCAGCAAATTTAGTGTCTGCTAAGGGCTCACTTACTGTTTCAGACATAGGAAAATGCAAACAAGGTCCCTTGGTCCTCTTTTATAATGGTCTCAGTCTCGGTCATGAAGGCGGGGTCTTCATGACTCAGGTCCTACCCCAAATAAACATCAACTTGGGTCAGGATTTCAACATGAACATTAGGGAGACACAAATATTCAGACAATAGCAAATTCTGTATCTTTGTATAGAGAAACACATATACAAATATGAAACCAAAGATGTATAAAGATGTACATCAAAATTATGGTAGTGGATATTATTTGGTCAGTGGATTTATGGATGACAGGCCTTATTTTTCTGCATGCTTTTGAATTTTCAGTGATCAAAAATGGCCTAGTTTCTGATTGGAAAATCTTTACATATGTGTTTATATTATTGTTCCTGGAAGATTTTCTTTGCAATCTCCCTCCATATAGAGATTTTGCCCCAGTAAATATTTCACCATAAATAAAAGTTAACAACCACATTTTTATTACGTTACAAGCTGAGTTTCTATTAAAGAATGAGCCCTCATTCTTTAATTCTAGTTAACACAAATAATTGACTTCAAGGTTACCATAGATGTTAAAATGAGAGGGCAAGGACCTCACTCTGCAACTGAGTTTTCCTAATACATGAAATTGTCCTGGACAAATCCATTTGCTGTTTAAATGCTTAAAGATGATTTAATGCCAGTCATAAACTATGCAAAAGCATTGCAGGGAGAAAACTCTTATTTTATGACAGCAGAGATAAAAAGGTTTATTGCTTATTTACTTCTTCAAGGAAAACAAAATACCACTGAGAAGATATATTAGGTAATTTAACAATTGACAGTTGGAAAATTAGGCAATTTAACAGTGTGATTCACTAACGACTCCTACTGGAGGACAATAATTTATCCTGCCCTATTTTGTAAAATACTGAGAGTTTAGGTATCAAATTTGGTGATAGTCATGTCCATACATAATCTGTAATAGTTAATTCAATCCAATTCAATTCTATTTGGTAACTACCCATGAATTACCTTTTTGTTTGGTTAAGCTGGATGCCCAGTCATACACTGTGCCAACTCTGGAAACAGAATTCTTAGATAAAATCTGGATTCTAACACTTCATATCTCTGTGCCATTGAACAAGTTACCCAACTGTTCTGTCTCAGTTTCCTCAGGTGTAAAATGAGGAGTCTAACTGGCCCCCAGCGTTAAGTAAGTTAGATGCATGATGGCTCAAATACATTTCATCAAGCAGAGATAGAAAATGTCACTTTCTCAAATGCAAAAATGATGTCTTCAGCATCATCACACATTTGAAAAGGTGGTTTACAGATAAAAGCCTGTGGAGTATATCAAGCAGGTTCCAAACTGATTTTAAAATATAAAGAAAAACAGAGCCCTTCCATATTTCATAAAGACAAGGTGCCAGATTGTTAATCAATTATATTATTATAATGTAACCTGAGATAATAATTGTTTATCGCTTTGATAGGGAGAATTAAAGACAAAAACAGTCATTGTGTCTATACCTAGTATATGGGTCACTATTAAATCGAAGGGTTAGTGTTTAGCTCAGTTGGTAGAGTGCTGCTCTATGCACTCTGAGGCCCTGGGTTTGATCCCCAGAGATCCCAAAATGTGAGTGCAGCTCCGTGGTATAGCACTCCCAAAATATGCAAGTGCAAGGCCCTGGGTTCAACCCTCGGTACTGTGGGGAAAAAAAAGGGAAGAAAGTAGGAGAGAAAAAAAGAAAGAAAGTTCTATGAATAGAAGAGAAGCACTGACATAGTGCTGAACATGGCATAGTATTGGGGGAATGTTTCATTCTGTTGTACGTAGTGTCATTATGAGTTGGACCTGACTCCACAGCACCTAACAGCAACAACAACATTCAATTGGGAAGGTATAAACAAGAAGTGATCTTATTTCTATCTCATTAGCTTCAAACATTTGTAGTTTAAATCTTTATTCACTGTCCTCAAAAGAATTTTTAGATAAATTCTATAATTATCTTACCAATGTTAGCTTTTAAATTCTAGTCTATTAAATTCCAATTTAAAACTTCAGGCTTACATTCAAGTTATTGCTCAGATTCCTGCCTTGTAACCCCAGTGCCTGAGATGTGGGTTAGCAAGACTTCTGAAGGGTGGGAAGGGCATGGTCAACTCATTCAAATACCCCACCCATCCATTTGCTGGGTCCATCACCTCCATCATTTTGAAGAGATCAAGATTAGTGTTTAGAGCTGAGAGGGCAAAGGCTTTTTACCTAGCCAGTAGTATTATAGCTCTCTCTTGTATTTGTGGCTTTTCTGAGTAACCTCATCTGACTATTTATGCCTCTAAGTGGCAAGAATGCTAATAGCACTCTCATGGGGCACACACATTTTGAGAGTAAAGGCAATCGGGCGATATAACGCTAATTTATGCACAGCAGCCTGAACTTTATCCTCAATGCACATTATTTATTCTTGTGTCTGACTATTACTTATCTATCAAACTCATTTTCTCCCTCTAAAACAACACTCCTATGTCTCTCCTGCTCAGTCTACCCAGATGACCAAAAATCAAGTCTGCTCCATGAAAAGAAGCTCATTTAGGAAATAAGTTGCCAATATCTTCTACTGATTCTTTTGGAGGTATTTTCTATTTGACTTGTCTGGAGGAAGACTCAGAATTTCTGGAAGGTACTGAATTTCTTGGGGGTTGGAAAGGAAGGTAAGTATTCAGAAAGTGATCAAGAATAGCAAAACTGATTTGTCTACTTTTTAATAAGCTCTGGTCAAATTTCTGGACTCTACTGATCTCAGCTCTATTTTGAATGGGTCTGTTCTAGGTGGAATAAAGATCTTTTTGAAGCTATTTATCACTAAAACCTAGGAATATGTCATCTCACAATGCCAAACAGGAATTATGTCAGTAGATGAATTTAAGGTTACTGATAACTTGACCTTAAAATAGGGATTTCAAGCCAGGAGCTGTGGCGCATGCCTATAATCCCAGAGGCTCAGGAGGCACAGGCAGGAGGATCACAAATTCGAGACCAGAGGTAGTCTATGTAATTTAGCAAGACTCTGTTTCAAAAAAGTAAAAAAATGTAGCTGGCCATGCCGCTCAGTGGTACAGCACTTGCAGAGTATGCAAGGGTGAGGCCCTGGGTTCAACCCTGAGTACCACAAAAAAGGGGGGGGGGCTGGGGTTGCAGCTCAGTGGTCCAGCACTTGCAAAGCATGCAAACACTGAGGCCCTGGGGTCAACTTCCAGCACCGGAAGATAGGGATTTCATCTTAATATATTATCCAGGCAATATGACAGTAACCACAAGGTGCTTAAATGCAGATGAAGACAAAAAAGTCGGAGGCAGAGTTATAGATGTGAGAAAGACTAAATTAGTCATCACTGGGTTTGAGGATGGAAAGGGATCATGCCAAGGAATTCACACAGCCTATAGAATCTACAGAGGGGCTGGGATTCAGCTCAGTTGGTAGAGCACTGCACTTCAGTCTCTGAGGTCCTGAGTTCAATTCCCAGCACCGCAAAAATGGGAGAAGGACCTGGCAATCCACTCCCAAGGCAACCCCGAAACAGTCAGCCATTGAAAACCCTATGAGGGTCTCTTTGAGTCAGATACCAACTCGACGGCACCTAACAACAACAACAACAAGACATGCAAGGCCGTTGATCTGATCCCTAGCACCCCCACCCCAAGAAAAGAATATTCATTAACAGGAAAATTCCAAGTTTCATTATTTAGAAACAAAGTTTTAATACAGTTTAGAATTTATAAAAGTTTAGGAAATAAAAATATTGTATTCTTATTTAGGATCTTAAGAGAGAATGTGGCCCTGTAGACATGATGATTTTAGTTCAGCATGACCCCATTTATACTTATGACCTTCAGAAGTGTAAAATAATAAATTTCTGTTTTATGCATATGTGAATATTTGTTTCAGCAGCAATAGGAAACTAACATAGAGCCCTTGATATCAATTTATTTACAAAAGTTAAAAAATCCATCTCCCTTTCCTGTTTCATGACTAAGGAAAACTATATTCTAGTTTGTGAATACAAAAGACCACCCTTACATTGAAAATATATTCTGATTGTGTAATACAGTATCCATTCAGATTCAAAACACTTTTTTCAAGACTATATTTTTAAAGCAATGTTTTCATTTGGTTTTTTTCCCTTAAGAGATATGTGTGAGGGAATACATTAAAGTCAAATAACTTTGTATCTACTTTGCATTGAAATTGTATGCTAAGTAAGATTTTTCATGCCAGACCAAAAAATTTGAAGTGAATTCTGTAGTCAACAGGCAGTCAATAAATAATTTGAGTAGAAATGAGGCATTTTGAGAGTGAATTTGTGAAAATTTGCTCTGACAATAACATGGAGAATGGATAGGAGAAGACAAATGCATTGGTACAACAAATATTTATTATTATAGTATAGACAGAAGATGATAATGAAGTGAAACTAGAACATGGCAACAGCAATGAGAAGGAAGAAATTCATAAATTGTGAAGGTTGATTTTAGCATTAACTTCATATGAATGGACAGACATGAATGAGTAAACCCTATTTTTTTGTGTTTGAATGACAGAGAAATGGAAGGTATCAAACTGCTGAGGAAAGAAACTAACTTGGATAAAGGAAACAAGTTATGATAATAAAACCATGAATACCTTACATTTGATAGACATTTTATAGCTAAAAGAACCATAAAGTTATCCTGAGAAAAATGAACATTAGAGACTATAATATACTTACAAAATAAAAAATCATTCCACTAACATACCAATAATTCAATTCCTTGAAATGTAAGCCTGATTCTCTTGAAAGACATTCTAAGCAAAATATAGATTAAATGCGTATCAGCTTTATATGATTACTCTAGCCATCCAGAGTGATCAGAAAGAGGAAATGAACTTACTTTGGAATATACTCTAGAAATCTTTTGCATATACTCTTGGCTTCATTTAACTTTCCACCATTTTTTTATTAAGAAGATGAAAGGAGTGATAAAGAACTTTGTAAAATAGGAAATCACTAATTTATGCAGAAGAGGTGATAAAAAAAGTATTTTAACAACATTTTCTTGGTCATGCTAGATAGATGTCCTATCAGTACTTTTCCTACTTAGAAAGAAATTTAGACATTTATTTCTAAAGATAAATCCAGGAGTGTATTTAGCTTATCTTTTGAGTAGAATTTTTATATATAAAAAACTTTTGAAATGTAATTCACATACCAAAAATTCACCCATTTAAAGCATATTTTTGAATGATTTCTAATTTGTATTATATAACTATCACCATAATCAACTTTATAATATTTTCAAGACTCCTAAAAGAAGCCCCATACCAATTACAATCACTCCTCAATTCCACTCAACACTCTCCTCTCCACCTCAGGGAACCTAATATTATAAACTTGTCTCTATAAAAGTCTGTCCCTATAAATTTACCTAGTCTTCACATTTCAGATAAATGGAATCATGCAGTATGTGGTCTTTGGTGGTTGACTTCTTTCACTTAACATGGTTTATCCAAACTCTAGTGTGTTCAAGGATTTCATTACTTTTTGTTGCAAACTAATAATCCCTTAGATCAGATACTTTCTGAGAATAGTCTTTGAGGTTTTCTCTCACCCTAAAAAAGTTTTCTTTCTGTTGTTTTTGTCTGATAAACTAGTTGACATGCAAATTAACTATCAGATTCTGAGCTGCTTGCTGCCAAAATATCCATTGTTTGAAAGTACCTTTATGATGCTTGAAATTCCCCTTGTTGTTTTCTAAATAAAGTCAGTCCCTTTGAAGATAACTTTTCAGATCTTTGTTCTTATAGTTTGCTTTTCCCCTTGGACAAAAAATCTCTAAGCCACTGCTTATGTGTTTGAGGCAAGAACAGTGGCCCATTTTTCTTGAAGTCATATCCTTGTTTTACAAACAGGATAGGCAAGAGGGTAGTATTCTCTGCCTTTCTAGTTTTACCTCTCTTGGCTTACAACCTCTACTCCACAAATTGGGGTTAAGGTAATCAGGGTTCTGCCTGGCTAGAGCTTTCACCTTATGTGTAAGAAATGAATGGAGGAAAGGAACCCCAATGTTTGGCCACATACCCATAAAATTTAGCTTTTGTAGCAAAAAGATGGGAGGTAAAGGTGAGAAATACTGCTACCTGAAATCTCAGAGAAATATTTGAGTTCTTAATTGGGATCTGGAGGGTGTGAGATCCCTATGGTCTTGGCCACACCCTCCCAGAGTGGAGCTGTGGCTATGCTAGGCTAGTGTTGGGGGTGGAGGATAGGAGAGGGTGCCACAAAGACTAGCTAGTTTGACTAAGACTTAGTAGATTTTCCTGGACCAATATTTCTTCATTTCCTGTAAAATTTTAGGTCAGTTTCCAGATGTTCCAGTGGTTGTTGTCTTATTCTCACCATTGTAAAAGCTTTACAGGAGTTCACATGTATAGAACTACTTGTGAAGGAGAGTCTACTGAATCAGAGTTTTGAAAGGTGCTGGTTATGAAACAGTCTTCCACTGAAAATAGTCAAGTTACAGAAGTAAATATAGAGAGTACTTTCTGTAATTGTGTTTTTTGAACCTCAGAAACCTGGCACTTCAGAAGAAGCAGCTTAGAGTTTCTTCTAGAAAAATGTTCCCCATGAGTCAGGTATGTAATTATAGTATTTGCAATTCAGTAAGACCAACATATGGAGGAGAATGTTTGCTATTCCTTTAAAAAACCAATTATTAAATTATTTCTTGATTTTCCCCACGTTAATTGGTGCTCACTTTGATAATATTTCGGCAGAGAATATACATCAGTTTAAATTCGCTTCCATAGACAGAAACCACTCTAGGTTTTTGGTTTTTATTTTTTAAGTAGAAAGAAATTTAATACAGAAAATTGGTATTTGCAGATTGTTTGAGGGCTTGAAAAAAAGTAATCTGACTGAGGCATAAACCTCAGAAAGCTATAGAATAGATTGTCAGGGGAGGTACAGCCTCTGACATATTCTACAAGGTTTGGGATTCCAAAGGATACCAGACGAAGTCATGGGATTCAAGAATATACTTCTTTATTGCACACTCGTGATCAAGAAACCACAATAAAGAAACTGTTGCACCCCCATTGTAACTGCTTCTCAACACTGAAGAAGCTGGTGACAAGATATGGAATGCTCTAGAGAAGAAAAACAAAACAATCATTTCTACACCCTATTGGTTACAGCAGGAAACAGTCAATGGTAGAATAAAGATGATGTTTGTCTCATCACGACTTCCAGGACTCACACAGGGCAGGGAATTATTTATAGCTAGAACTTACAGTTGCAAAGAAATGAAATATTTATCTGTTCAGGCTGTATATCAGCAGAAGATCTCTCATAAAGGATAAAAAATAAATAATGAAGGTCAATTAATCATATTGAATACAAGATTTCATTTTAAATCCTTCACTTATTTTCCTTTTTCTTTCCCAAGTAGTTTCCATCTTTTGTAAATATTGAATGAAAATGAGAAAGTCTTGGAGACAATAAATCAGTTTCTATATTTACTAGAAACTTGACATTTTATCAATAAAATTATAACTGACCCTCATGTTGATGATTCAGAAAGGGAGACTGAAAGGGAAAGGGGCTTGCTGTGCCTCAGAAGATGTTGATCTAATCCTTTGCTGTTAGAATCTTTTCTGCAACATAAATGTTAGAACAATAGCCAATTTTTGCATCTGTTGAAATCAGAATTTTTTCCTGTCCTTGTTGGATTTCTTATCCATAAATATTCTGAAATGAAAATGACCACAAAAAATAAATATTTTTTAACTGTGACATATTCTCAGAACATGTAGTTACTCTGAAAATGTTCTACAAGCTCTTCAAAACACCAATTTATAGGTGCTATTGGATCATTTTGACACCTTTATTGCCTGATTTCAGATTTATTGAAAAGAAGGCATGTAAGTATATTCAACATTATTTTCAGTGACATGTTGTTGAGTCAGGTATGACTCACAGTGATCCTATGTACAACAGAACAAAACACTCTCTGACTCTATGCCAGGCCCACAATCTTCTTTATAAATATCTCTACTTGTTCCATCTGTAGCAAACATTACAAATAAGTCTTCATTTCCTGATTTTTATTAGTAATTTTTAATGTGCAGCATAACGGATGTCATTATGCCATTGTCATACATGTGTTTCATTGTACATTGCTTATTCTCATCTCCCGCATTCCTCTTTTGGATCCATCTCTCCCATCCCTTCCTTCTCCTCTAATGGTCCTCCTTCTAGTTGCATGTCCTGTTTATGTGTATAGCTCATCTATCTATCATCTATCTATCTATCTATCTATCTATCTATCTATCTATCTTCCATCATCTATCCCAATTTTGCCAAATGGGCAACATGTAGTATTTCCTTTTCCTTTTTCTCTTTCTTCTTTACCCCTCCCCTTTTCTTTAATCCATTATTTAATATATATTGAAGTCAGAAACTCCTCCACTAGATGGATGGCCACAGTGTCTGCAAAAATGGGTTTAAACATAAATAAGATCATGTGTCTGGCACAGAATTGGGGAGTGTTTCGTTCCACTGTACCTAGGGTCACTATGAGTTGGACTTGATTCAATGGCACCTAACAACAACAGCACACTTCCACATATCAAAGAAAACATGCAATGCTTACCTTTCTAAGCCTGGCTTATTTCACTTAAAATGATAATCTCTAGTTCCATGTATTTTCCAGAAAATGCCATAATTTTATCTTTCTTTATGGGTTAGTAATACTCCATAGTGTATAAGTACCACAATTTCTTTATCCATTCATCTGATAATGGACACCTAGGTGGTTTCTGTGTCTTGTCTATTATGAATAACACTACAATGAACATGGATCAGCAGGTATTTCTGTGGTACATTAATTTATATTCACTTGGATACATACCCAGGAGTGGTATAACTAGGTCATATGGTAATTCTACTTTTAGTTTTCTGAGGAACTTTTATATTGATTTCCATAGTGGCTGTACCAATCTGCATTCCCATCAGCAGTGTAGTAGTATTCCTCTCTCCCCACATCCTTGCCAGCATTTTTTTTTTGATGCTAGTGGTTCCAATTGGGATCCCAATGTTGTTTTTACTTGCATTTCCCTGATGACTAAGGATGTTGAACATTTTTTCATATGATTGCTGACCATTTGTATTTCTTCTATTGAGAAGTCTCTGCTCAGTCTTTTTGCTCACTTTTTATTGTATAATTTGGTTTTTGGGTAATTTGGTTTACCTCTTTTTATATTTTAGATATTAATCCCCTGTATGATCAATAGGTGGCAAAGATGTTCTCCCATTCTGTAGGCTGTATCTTCAGTGTGGTAATTGTGTCTTTTGCTGTGCAAAACCTTTTTAATTTCATGCAATTTCACTTGTCAATTTTTTCTATTATTTCCTGTGTTCTTGGGATTCTGTTCAAAACATCCTTGCCTATGCTTGTGTCTTGACGTTATTTCTTCATGCTTTCCTCTAGCAGTTTCAAAGTGTCAGGTCATAAGTTAAGATCTTTGATCCATTTTGAACTGATTATTGTACAAACTGAGAGATGAGGATCTAGTTTTAGTCTTCTGCATGAGGATATCAAGTTACTAAGGAGGCTATCTTTTTTCCAACCTATATTTTCAGCACTTTTGTCTAATATCAGGTTACTGTAAGTGCATGGGTTAATGTCTGGATCTTCTATTCTGTTCCATTAGTCTACCTTTCTGTTTTTGTGCCAGTAGCATACTATTTTTGTTAGCATGGTTCTGTAATGCAATTTGAAATAAAGCATTGTGATGGTCCTTGCATTGCTCTTTCTGCTAAGGATGGCATTAGCAATTTGGGGTCCTCTGTGCTCTCATATGAATTTTTTGTTTCTTTAATGACTATCATTGAAATTTTGATGGAGATTACATTAAATGTATAGATTTCATTCAGTAATGTATCTATTTTCACAATTTTAACTCTTCTGATCCATGAGCATGAGAGGTCTCTTCACCTTCTAGTGTCTTCTTCAATTTCTTCAATGTTTTAGTGTTTTCATTGTAAAGATCATTGACCTCCTCTCTTAGGCTTATTCCTGGGTACTTTATGCTTTGAAGCTATTGTGAATAGGATTGTTTTCTTGATTTCTTTCTCCACCTGGTTGATATAGGTATAAAGAAACACTACTGATTTTTGTATGTTGATTTTGTATCCTGCTACTTTACTGAAAGTATTTATCAGATCAAATAGTTTTCTTGTAGAATCTTGTGCATTAAGTACAGGATCATATCATCTGCAAATAGGGATAATTTGACTTCTCTTTTTCTTATTAGAATAACTTTTATTTCTTTCTCTTACCTTCTTACTGTGGCTAATAGTTCAATTACTACATTGAATAGCAGTGAAAGCATTGGGCACCCTAGTCTTGTGCCTGCTTTTAGGGGGAATACTTTCAGTATTTCAGTTTTTGAATGTAGGTTTTTCATTTATTGCTTTTATTATGTGGAGGTTGTTGTTGTTAGGTGCCATTGAGTCGGTATCTGACTCATAGCGACCCTCATAGGGTTTTCAATGGCTGACTGTTTCGGGATTGCCTTGGGAGTGGATTGCCAGGCCCTTCTCCCATTTTTGCAGTGCTGGGAATTGAACTCAGGATCTCAGAGACTGCAGAGCAGCACTCTACCAACTGAGCTAAATCCCAGCCCCTATGTGGAGGTATGGTCATTCAATTCCTGGTTTCTTAAGGCTTTTTTCATGAAAGGAGGTTGAACTTTGTTAAAGGCCTTTTCAGCATATATTGATAAGATCATGCAATTTCTGTGTCTGAGTATATTTTTATCCTGTATTACATTAATATTCCTGCATATGTTGAACCAACCTTGCATCCCTGGAATGAAATCAACTTGATCATAGTGTATGATCTTTTAAAAGTGTTGTTGAAGTCAATTTGCAAGTATTTTACTAAAGATTTTTGCATCCGTGTTCCTCAGGGAAATTGGTCTGTAGTTTCCTTTTTTGATGTGTCTTTATCTAGTTCTGGTATCAGGGTAATACTGACTTCATAGAATGAGTGTGGTCATGTTCACTCCATTTGTATTTTTTGCAATATTTTGAATAGGATTGGTATTAATTCTTCCTTAAAGGTCTTGTAGAATATAATAGTGAATCCTTCCAATCCTGGCATTTCTTTGTTGGAAGTCTATGTCTTACTGCTTCTACTTTACTAGTTTTTATAAGTCTGTATAAGTTGTTTGTATCCTTTTTATTTAATTTTGGTAGGTTATACATATTTAGGAATTTATCCACTTCTTCTAAGCTTTGCAGTTTGCAGGAATATAACTTTTCAAATTATTCCCTAATGATTCTCCAGATTTCATTGGTGTCTGTAGTAATGGTCTGTTTGTCATCTCTACTTTTCTTAATGTGCATGTTCTTTCTCTTTGTTTAGCTTGACTAAAGGTTTATCAATTTTGTTTATCTTTTCAAAGAATCAGCTCTTTGTTTCATCAATTCTTTTTACTCTTCTCTTTGTCTCTATTGCATTAATTTCTGCTCTAATCTTCATTATTTCTTTCTGTCTGCTGCTTTTGAGTTTTGTTTGATTTTTTTTCTAATAGCTTGAGGTGCATTAGTTAAGTTGTTTGTTTGAGTCCACTTTAATTTTTTAGTGAAGGTATTTATATCAATTAACTTTCCTTTCAGAATTGCCTTTGCTGTATCCCAAAGGCTCTGGTAGGTTGTATTTTTGTTTTTATTTGATTATAAGAAATTTTAAAATTTCGTCTCGGAGTTCTTCAAGTACCCATTGACCATTTAAAATCGCATTGTTCATTCTCCATGTATTTGTAGAGTTTCTGTAGTTTCTCTTACTGTTCATTTCTAGTTTTATTCCACTATTGTCCAATAAGATACTTAGATTATTTCAATTTTCTGCATTTGTTAGGACTTGATTTATGGCTTAAAATGTGATCTGTTTTAGACAGAGTTCCATGAATTGCTGAAAAGAATGTGTATTTTGTATGTTTGGGGTGGAATATTTTGTATACGTCTATTAAGACCAGTTGGTCTATTATAGTGTTTAACTCTGAAGTTTCTTGGCTGATTTTTTTGTTCAGATGCTCTGTCTATTGATGAGAGTGGGGTATTAAAGTCACCCACTATTGTCATACCTGGACCTATCTGTCCCTTTAAATTCAGTTGTTGTTGTTCTTAGGTGCCAACCCTATGTACAACAGAATGAAACTCTCTCTGATTCTGTGCCAGGCACATGATCTTACTTATGTTTAAGCCCATTGTTGCAGTATGCTTTTTTTTTTCAAATGAAGTCAGGAGCACTGATTTTTGATGCCTAAGTACTTATAATTGCTATATCTTCTTGATCAATTGCTCCCTTTATTAATATATAGTGGCCTTATCTATCTCTTTGGACTAGTTTTAACTTGAAGTCCACATTGTCTAATATAATGATGGCTACTTCTCTCTTTTTGGCTTTCATTTGCTTGATATAACAGTTTACATCCATTCACTTTTAGTCTGTGGGTGTTCATGCTAGTGAGATAAGTTACCTGCAAACAATAGATTGTTGGATCCCATTTTTAATCCAATCTACTAATCTATGTCTTTCAGTTAGAGAGTTAAGACAATTTGTATTTATAGTTATTATTGAAAGGTGTTCGCTGGATCTTGTAATTGTGTTGGGTATTTTTGTTGTTGTTGTTGATTTATAGGCTGTCTTTTCTTTCTTTCTCCCATTTTATATATAGGATTTGCTGTTTTTCTGAGTTAGACATAATTTATTCTTCTCTATTTCTCTTTAATTTGTCTGTTCCTCCCATATTGTTTATTCTATCTTGTACTTTCATGGTGGAGAATGTCTTTCTTCCTCCTGAATGGGTAGAATTCCTTTAAGTATCCTCTGCAATGCTGGCTTGGTGATCATGTGTCTGTTTAGTGTTTGGTTATCTTGGAATGTTTTTATTTCTCCATCTATTTTAAAGGATAGTTTTGCTGGATAAAATATTCTTGGTTGGCAGTTATTTGCTTTCAGGATTTCAAATATATTAGTCCAAGTTTTCCTTGCTTTTAGGGTACTGTTGAGAAGTCTGGAATTATATTATGGGTTTTCCTTTATAAGTGAGCTGAATTTTTTCTTACAGCTCTTATAACTGGTTCTTTGCTTCATAGTTTTAGCAGTCCCACTGTAATGTGGCCTGGGGAACATCTGTTCTGGTCTAATCTATATGGAGTTCTGGATGTCTCTGTAGTTTGAGTGTCTAGATTTTCCATAGATTTGGGAAATTTTCAGCTACTATTTCATTGACTAGTTTCTCTATGCTTCTAGTTTCAGTTTTACCTCCTTCTTGTTCCCTCTATATTCTTATATTATGTGTCTTCATTTTAGCAAATGAGTTCTGAAGTTTTGTCCATATCTTTTCATTTTTTTCTCTTTTTTAGTATCTGGGGAGATAAGTCTTCAAAACTTCATTCACAGATATTCTACCTTTTGCTTCATTCAATCTATTTGAATGATTTTTAACTGTCATTTTTATTTGATTAACTGTGATTTTCAGCTCCAACATTTACTCTTTTTGATGATATTCATTTCTTTGCTGAATATTTCCCTTGAATGGATATTTTTCATCAAGTATCTCTTGCTTTCATCTGCTTAGTTGTGTTTTCTTTGAAGTATTTTATTATTTTTGTAAGGAGACTTTTAAATTGCTTCTCTGGCATTTCAAGTCTTTTGATATCCTCAAGTTTGATTACCAAAAAGTTGTCATTACAAGGATTCTCTTCATCTTGCTTTTTCATATTTCTTATATTTCTAGGCATTTCTTATTGTAGTTATCTCCTTTTTATTTATTTGGGGTATCCTTGTTGAAAAGCCTTCTTTTGAGATCTTGATATCTGCCTTCACTCAGAGCAGTCAGGTTGAACTGATGCTGTAATAATAATTTTGACCAGAGTCATGTTCAACCTAATTAGAGGTCAGGTATTACTGAAGTGAGTTGCTTGCAGGAGGGCATTGGTAGGGTTGGTAATGAGTAAGTTTAGATGATTGGTATTAATTTTAGAAAGAGAGATTAATTGTAGATGAATGGAAGTCAGGAGGAGAAGTGGAGGAGTAGGAGAGAAAGCTTGATTAGACAGGAGTTGGCAGAGGCAATAAGAAGGTAGGAGAGTGTTGGGTAGTGTGGAAGAAGACAGCATAAAAATACATCTGTTTATATAATGTACAAACAATATATTTAAGGTTATATACAAATTATGGGCTGGGGTTTAGCTTAATTGGTAGAGTGCTGCACTGCACTCTCTGAGGACCCAGGTTCAATCCCCAGCAGCACAAAAGTGGGAGAAGGACATGGCAATCCACTATTGAAGCAGTCCTGAAACAGAATTTGAAACCTCTATGACAGCTGCTATAAGTCAGACCCAACTCTATAGCAACTAACAACATGCAAATTATAGAAATACCCTTCATATAAGCATGCAGATTCTGTTGTCTTTCTTCTCTTCTCTCCCCTTTATTTGTAACAGTAGATTTGGAAAGTGTTGAAGGTTTTGCTATGAAATGAATGAGGATGAACTGAGAAGTGAAAATGGGTGGAGTTTGTTGAATGAAATGAAGTTTGTAGAGAGATGGAGAAGAAAAATGACAGTTAAGTAAACACAGAATACCCAAGACACATAGGCATATAAACTAAACCTTCCAACACAAGATCAAAGTGACCCAACCTATCAAAGTACTGAAAAAAAGGAAAAAAGGAACTAGACCAAAATAATAATTATAATACTAATAATAAAGGAGAATAAGCATGCAATCAGCACACTACCATCATTACCACACAGATTTCTAAGTCTTTCAACTGGAGCCTTCACCAGAAGTCCTGTTTGCTGACCAGCTGCCTTTTGATGGCTGCAAACTCCCCTGGTAAGCTCAGTCTTACAAACTGCAAGCATGGGTCCTTCCCTTTAGCAAGCACAAATGCCCTCTTGACTGGTTTCTTGGAACTACTCTCTGGGCTGCAGATGCCAGGAAAATCCAACTCACAAATAAACAAGCAAGGCTAGTCTTTTTTTTTTTTTTCCTGCACTTTTTCCAATAACACAAAAACTCCAACTTACTTGGTTCCCAGTAGATGGTGTGGTAGTGCAGAGATTGTGCAAGATGATGGTGTCCCAGCTTCTGGTGCCATTTATGAGTGGGTGCTGTGAAGTCCGCTACTCTAGTGGAGATGGTGGCAGCAAAGTTTGCCCTCCACCAGTGTCCTTCCACCACTGTCTTCCCCTTCTTGCACAGGGCATGAGGCTATTCATAGGAAGTGCTGGAGTAGCTTTAAACTTACCTCCCACACAAGCTGCTGCAAGTCAGATGCTGTGACCTATCTTAACCAGCATATGAGCCACTGTTCCTTTATGGTGGAGATTTTGTATCCTGTGTAGTGCACTTTAGCTCTTCTGAGTGCATTCAGGACACTGGATGCAGCCTGCCAAGAATTTTCCATTTGCTTTTGGTTCCTGTGGCACCTTTTCAGCTCCTTACAGTTTCTGGCACTCTTCCAGGCTGAGGCATACATCCTCTAGTCTGAGGCACAGCTGTAGGTGGTTTCACTCTTCTCTTCATGCTGGGTGATTTCTCTGCTTTTTTCTTTTCTGTGGCAGAACAATTCACTTTTTTGTGGCTAGTGTGGTTCTTCTGGACTTTTATGCACAGAATAGAGTCCATTATAACTCAATCCTATTGCTTTTGTATTTCCTGGTCAAAGAATGTCTGCTTTCAAACAGCCTTCATGACTGGAACTCTCTATTTTCTGATTTAAAAGCACCCTTGTGTATAAGCAGTCCTATAGATTGCTCACAGTGGTGACAGCCTGGATAACTTAGCAAAATCCTGACTCAAAACTAAAAAATAAAAGATGGGCTGGGGATGCAGCCCATTGGTAGAGCATTTGAAAAGTATATGTGAGACACTGAGTTCAACTCCTAAGTACTAAAAAACAACAAAAAAGCAGTCCTATAAAAGTTTGCAGTTTGATTATGTCTAAATTTTTTAACTCTAACCAATATAGAGCATGTATATATTGCATAAGTTTTCTCAAGTTTCTCACATGTTTGGAGAATAATTTCTTCCTTTTCTGTCACAAAGGAAGTAATGCCAAATGTTTCTAACATGTGAGGGACCTTGCAAAATTTTTACAAGACCCTTGGTACCTGGTAATTTTATTGCCAGCTTTGTAATGTGGAAACTCCTCAGGACCTGCACCTTTTTTCTTTAGACCACTTGTGTAGATTTTTCCCATAAAAATATTTTTCTTATTACTTTCAGTATCCACCATTAAAGATTCTTCATCATCTTCTCCTTCTTCCCCTTCTGCTTCTCATTCTTCTTGTCCTTCTCTATCTTCTTCTATTCTTTCTTCCCTTACTGCTCTTTCTTCTATTTGATTGACATCTGTACTGTGAAAACTCATTGACTATTGATTAGTGTCACAACCATCCACATTTTTCATCTAATTTATTCAAATTTTTTTATGAAAACGCTAAAAATTGAGGATTACCAGGCTTCATAGTTGTAGGAAATCTTTTGGATGCCAGTGTTATTGTTATAAGAATTATAACATTGCATAACATAGAGGGATAACATTTTTAAAAATAAACTAATGTCCATAGTGATATCAGGTCTCAGAGACTCACCCTCTCTTGTATCATGTACCACATGTGAATGGAAATAATTCACTCACCTGACAAGTAGGCCTAATTTTAAGAAGGTCGTAAAGAGCTGAGAGCTAGCTCAGAAACAGCATACATCACTTGAGCCTGTTAGGTCCATACATCACCAGTTCAGTGTTTAAGTCTTAGCACAGAATTATAGTAATAAAAACAGTGTGGTATTGGTTGAAGAATAGACATATAGATCAATGAATGAAACAGAACAAAAGAGCCAGATAGACCCACACAAATATGCTCAATTGATTTTTGACAAATTGATGAAAGCAAGTCCATTAAAGATAGCATTTTCAACAAATTGGCTATACAATAATAATATCAAAATGATGAACCTCAATTTAAATGTAAAACATCAAACTATGAATGTCTTAGGAAAAAATGGACAAAATCTTTGAGATCTAGAGCAAGGAAGAGAGTATATGGGCTTGACAGAATGATTCATAAAAGGAAAATTTGGCCTTATCAAAATTAAAAATATTTAATTGCAAAATATCCTGTCAAATCTACAGAAAGACAAGGTATAGAGTGGAAAAATTTGCAAATGTCAGATCCAGCAAACAACTATGTCTGGGAAAAAAGAAATACACACACACACACACACACACACACTTGTAAACAATCCAGTTCAAACATGCACAAAATACGTGAATAGACATTTCACCAAAAAGAACATACTTACAGGTGAACAATAAGTATATGAGACAATTTCTAATGCTATTATTTTCCAGGGAAATGAAAGTTAAAACAACAATGCATTATCACTACACACTTACCTGAAAGGTTAAAGCAAAAGTGATGACAATATCAACTTCTGGAATGGATGTAGAAAATCTGGATTACTTAAATATTGATTATGAAAATGATGCATTTATTCTAGAAAGCAATTTGAAATTTATTAAAAATATAAACATTTCAGTATCAGACTCCCCAGTAATTGTATTCCTCAGCATTTATTCCTGAGAAAGGAAAACTTATGTATAGAAATAACTTTTGTATGATTGTTTATACAGTTTTATTTGTAGTAGCCAAAAAATAAGACAAACTCAAATGTTATTCAATGGGTAAATGGTTAAACTATGGTACATCTATACTATGAATGGTACTCAGTATTAAAAAGGAAGCAACTAGTGATATGCACAACAACTTTTATGCATTGCCAGAGTGTTTTATGGGCTGGGATTTAGCTCAGTTGGTAGAGTGCTGCTCTGCAGTCTCTGAGGTCCTGAGTTCAATTCCCAGCACCACAAAAATGGGAGAAGGGCCTGGCAATCCACTCCCAAGGCAATCCCGAACCAGTCAGCCATTGAAAACCCTATGAGAGTCACTAGGCACTTAACAACAACAACAACAAGAGTGTTTTACAGAGTGAAATAAAAGCCAATCCCAAAGGGTTACATACTGTAATGGTTCCATTTTTATAGAATTTTTGAAATAATAAAATTTTAGAAATGGAAAGAGATTAGGCTAGGAAATAGGGAAGAGAGGAGGGAAGTGAGTGTGGTTATAACAGCAAGTCATAAGGAATCCTTATCAAGATAAACTATTCTGTGCCTCATCTATGAGTGTAGATGTTCTAATTGACAGTGGTAAAAATGTATAAAACTAAATATGTGCATATACAACAAGTAATGAGTAATAGCAAAATTGAGAAAATCTGAATAAAATAGGAAGATTGTATCAGTGTCAATAACAAGGTTGTAATACTATATTGTAGTTTTTCAAGATATATTTTGGGAAACTATCTAAAGGATACAGGGTATCTCTCTGTATTATGTCTCAAAATTTCCTGTGAATCTGTAATTATTTTAAATTTTAAACTCAAATTTTGAGGAAGATTTGCTATAATCTCAACACTCAGGAGGCAGAAGCAGAAGGATCAAGAGTTTGGGGCCAGTGTTAATTACATATAGAGTTCCAGGCCAGCCTGGGTTTCATAGTAAGATTCAGTCTCAGGAATAAAATAAAATAAAATTTTAAAGTTTCAGGAAAGCTCTAAAATTGGATAAGGACAATTTATTTAAATTATATTAATTATACAACTTGGAAGGCACATTTTAAAATCCACATATTACCACTTCAACCAGCATCATCTAAGCTGAGGTGCTTTGTACATCTCTATTACCCATAGATGCTGGAATCAAGGAACTTGATGACCTCATAAATGGTTGAATAAAAACCTCAACTCAGGGCCTCAAAATCATAGGCAAAATATTTGAAACTTAGTTCCTTTAGCTTTGTCATGGGAGAAATCAGAGACAAACAGTTTATGAAGCTGGGTGTGGTGGTGCATACCTGTAATCCCAGTGACTCAGGGGGCAAGGCAGGAGGATAACAAGTTTGAGTCCAGAGGCAGTCTGCATAATTTAGTGAGACTGTGTATCAATCAATCAATCAATCAATAAATAAATAAATAAAAATGGGCTGGAGGTGCCGCGCTGTGGTAGAGCATTTGCCAAGCATGCAGGCTCGAGGCCCTAGGTTCAACATCCAGCACTGAAAAAAAAAAAAAAAACAGCCTACCAAAAGATTGTTAAAAGAAATAAAGATACTTATGTGATGTCTATTTTAACACACACACACACACACACACACACACACACACACACACACAATTTTTTTGCCAGGTATCAGGCTTTATGGTGTCACATTGTTACTTTTCACTGATTTTAACCAGTGGGAGCACAGTTTAAGACAGTCCATCCATTTTTAAAAGCTTTCCATTTGTCAAGGACTCTAACACAAAGTAGAGGTCCTCTCTTCTTTTCATCAATATTTCTAATAGGTAAGCTGTACTGAAGATGTATAAAAGGCAAATGGCATCATATTGATCTGTGGAAATAATCTTTATGAATTATTTTAAAACTTTCAGTCTGTGCCTCAGCTATAATTTTGAACTTCTTAATAATTTATATCATTTTTATATATAGCTTTCCTTGGTTATTTAAGTTGAAAATGTGTTTGGATAAAGGCATCATGCTAGCTTATTAGTACATGCAAGTCAGATTTGTACATTAGAAACTGGATGCCATAATCTGTTCATACTGTCACCTCCATTGTAAGTAATTCCTATAAGGAAGAAAAAAATGGTACTCTGATGTGAGATAGGAAAGAAATAAGATAAATTAATAATGTAAAAGAAACATTACTCAGAATTATCTTTGGTTCTGCAATGAATGAAATGATTCACATCAACTTAGTACTGAAAGCCAAAGTAATTATTGTGCAATTGTATTATTGCTAGATATGGAAAGTATAATTTACTCACTTAAATATTTCACTGGAATAGTTTAATAATATTTATACATTCTTATTTCAAAATGAAGATATTTTATCATATAATAAAGACAATTGAGAAATTTGCTAATAAAATTTTACTTGAGATAATTTAATTTAGTTTTTAATATTAACATTACCTCATATTGAGCAAATTTGTATAATATAATTTGTATAAGATAATAATCCTGCATCTAACATGTTTGGACAACCAAAGAAAGTGGTTCAGGAGAAATTCTATGAAATTCCATGGAAACATGAAATGTATGCACAATTCCCTCATAGAGACCAAATTTACTTTTATAAAACTGTATTTTAAAGGAAGGAACCCCAGATCAACATAGGAAGTCTTGTCCCTTCTGATGTTAATCTCTTCATACCACATTGGGCCAGGTGTTGAACCTAAATACATAACTAGATTCAACCTTTTGTTTTTTGATGTTTAGGGAAAATAATGTCTAATTGGAAATGAACAAAGTTACCCATTCTGAATTATCTTTAAACTAGTTTTAAAAGGTTTGTTTACCAATTATTTCAACATTTCCAATTATGAGGACACATTATGCAGTGTAAAATTATATTCCTTTGACTAGTATGCCATAGATATGCTGATGTACTTTATAAGCATCCTGAAGAAATATTGATTAAGGTTGCTTAAGGCAAGAATGCTTTACTCTAGCCTTAATTTGAGTTAAAATGACACAACTCTGCTTGCTGAAAGTGAAGAAGATTTGAAACATTTACTGATGGAGACCAAAGAAGAGAGCCTTCAGTATGGATTGTGACAACATCAACAAAACAAAATCCTTACAACTGGGTTAGTATGCAACTTCACAATAAATGGAGAAAAGACTGAAGTTGTCTACAATTTTGCTTTACTTGGTTCTACAGTCAACACCTGTGGAAGCAGCCATCAAGAAATCAAAAGATGCATTGCTTTGGGAAAAGTTCTGGCAAAAGATCTCCTTAAAGTATTGAAAAGTAAAGAAGTCACACTGAAGATGAAGGTGAACCTGACTCATGCCATGGTATTTTCAGTTGCATCATATGTGAAAACTCGACATTGAACAAGGAAGACATGAGAATTGATGCTTTTGAATTATGGTGCTGGAGATGAATATTGAATGCACTAGATCAATTAACCCAGTGTCTGCAACTATGAGCTTAAACATAAATAAGATTGTCTGCCTGGCATAGAATTGGGGAGTGTTCTGCTGTACATAGGTTTGCTACTAGTCAGACTGGACTCAATGGCACCTAACAACAACAAGAAACATGTTTAAATAAGGTATTATCAACATATTGAGCATTGATGTGCAGAAAAGTAGAACAGTGCAAGTCACTGATTTGTTGTGGGAATCCTGGAACTTCTTTCTTAATTTTTGTTTGATGAAATTTTGTTTTAAAACTACTAAGGGGTTCATATTGTTGCAGACAAAACCTCTCCGACACCTCAGGTAGTCTACAAAAGCTTGGGTTTCCAGGTAACTTTTATGTAATGAAACACATTGCTTAATGAACTATCTTCATTATCCCATCCACTATTAGTTTTAACTGCTGTAGACTGGAGCATAGAACAAGCAATGCAGACAGCTACTCTGCCTGTGTGTCCCTGTGCTTTGTCACAAAGGTGTGTGATAAAGATTATAAGATTATGAGAAGCAGCTTTGCTAACAACCAGCTGGGCACCAGCAGATTGAAAACAACCAATTCACTCTACTCAGGTATAGTTAGATTTTACAATTAATTCTACAGTATGGCAATATATGACTATTTTTAAAAATTCCTATAAAACACTTAAACTCAAGTTTGAAACTCTAGGCCACGATAACTTTTTTGTCACTGAAATAATTATTTGGATAGTATTCTGGAATAACATTTTTATAATAAAAAATGACTTAGAAATAGAAGCATCAGTTATTTTGCTAAGTATATGAAATTTAGCAGTTTTGAAAACTGATGATCTCGAGTCCTGTAGTCACTTTCTTTGCAGTGAACCAGAGACAGCAGTTCAAAGTTGCAGACCCACTTTAGAAAATGAGACACAGCCCAGGTATGTGGTTTTGTCTACTGAAAGGCACATGGGGAACCAGGAAGCTGGCAGTTACTGACAGCCTGGGCTGTAGCCAGCATTGTTCACACTCATCTTTAATTCTCATCAAACTTCCCCAAATGGTTCAGAATTTTTTTTCTACTACAAGACCAGCAAATTGAGATAGAATTTCAGCAGTTGAATTGTAATTTTTCTCCAATATTAGTCTCCCAGTTTACAAAATCCTTACAATGAGGAATAATCTGTGACTCAATAAGCAAGAACACTTTGATATTTGTTTCTGTCTAGTTATAATTAGAAAAGTTTCTGGACTTTACATATCCACAATCATTCCATAAAATGTTCTTGTTATTCCAAAGTTGACTTAGTTCTCTAGCTGCTGGTCTCTCACAAAGCAGCATCCATGTTTCAGGGACCAGTATAATCTGTGTGCAATAGTTTTCCTTTTGCCTCAGCTCAGAGTTACTCAGATCTTTGTGTTCCTTTCTTTTGTATTGTTAGACTGGAAGGGCATGCAAACTTCTAAGGATTTTCCTAAGTGATATAAGTTACATTAATTCCTCACTGCTATATCTTTCTCTGCCATTAAGCAACACCGTACCTGTCCATGCCAAAACCTGAAAGTGTTTATTTTCCTTCATTATACAGAAAGTGTGGCCATCTTAAAACACTCCTTCCCTCACTTTAGTATGGATTGCGCCTTAACATGAACAACACAAAAATCCCTACAACTGGGTCAGTATCCAACTTCATGATAAATGGAGAAAAGATTGAGGTGGTCTAAGATTTTGCTTTACTTCATTCAATGACCAACACCTATGGAAGCAGCAATCAAGAAATCAAAAGATGCGTAGTATTGAGAAAAGCTATTGGAAAAGACTTCTTCAAATGGGTTGAAAAGTAAAGATGTCACATTGAAGACAAAGGTGCACCTGACTCATGCCATAGTATTTTCAGCTGCATCCTATGGTTGTGGAAGCTGGACATTGAATAAGGGAGAAAGGAGAAGAATTGATGCTTTTGAATTATGGTGCTAGAGACAAATATTGAATATACCATGGACTCCAGAAAGAACCTAGAAGAAGTGCAATCAGAGTGCTCCTTAGAAGCAAGGATGATTAGATTGGACCTTACGTATTTTGGACATGTAGTCAGAAGGAACCAATCCCTGGAGAAGGATATCATATTTGGGAGAGTGATGAGTCAATGAAAAAAAAAAAAAAGAAAACCCTCAACTAGATGGATTGACACAGTGTCTACAACAATGAGTTTAAATATAAGTAAGATTTTGTGCCTGGCACAGAATTGGGGAGTGTTTCCTTCAGTTGTACATAGGGTCCCTATGAGTCTGATATGACATGACAGCAACTAACAACAAGAACAGCAACATACAATAAGTTTGGCTATCTTAAACCATTCTTCTCCTCAATTCTTTGTCATTCTTTCCATCAGATATAGGATCTGCTTCTACTCACAGTAGACCAGGAACTACTCAGACAAATAGAGGAGAGCAGAAGTAGTGCTGAGTTACAAAAGGTGATGCAGTTTCTACCTTATTTATTACACATTTGCCCAGGGAAACCTTGAGCTATTCTAAAACATGTCTGAATCCCTGGAGGCCACCATGCTGTGAAGAAGCCAGTCACAAGGAGAAGTCATACAGAGGAGTGCCTATGGACACTACTGGTCTTCCTTATAAGCCTGCAGCTGACATGTAGGAGAGAACCTCCAGGTAATTCCATCCTTGACTCTTGAGTCCCTCTAGCTTCCATTTCTTCTCAGTTGAAGTCCAGATACGATAGAGCAGAGTCTGGCGATTCCCTTTACTCCTTGTCCTCATTCTTGATCCAAAGAATTATTGAGCATAATTAAAAGGTGGTTTTAATCTACTAAATTTGGGGTGTTCTGTTATACAGCAACAGTAACCAGAATAAACAATCAAATACTAATTACCTTTTGTAGTCTTTTATGTGGAACGGAAAGAACCTAAAGTTCACCTAAAGAGTGATATGGTGTCACTACTAGGATTTTCCTCCCACAGCTTTGAATGTATGCAAAAACATTTCAACTTAATCCTTGTTTCAAAGAGAAGAGAGAACTCTAACACATATAAAGAAAGCAACTACTCTGTGTCAGAGACTACATTATCTCACCTGTAATGTAGAAATCATTGGCCGCATTTTATAGAAAAGAAATAGCTTCACCAAAGTTAAATGGCACAGCCAAAGTTCCGATGATAAAGAGTATCAGAAACATAGTTCAAATCTAGGAAGGCTTTTTGACAAAGCCCATTTTTCTGGAGAGAAGAGAGGAAGTTGGAGATATAGCCATAGTGACCCTAAGTAAGAACCTGTTGGGATTCGTTGTCAGCTACTGACCATTCACGATGGTGGTTTATGATGAGAATGTGGGTGATGCTATGACATCACGAACACTACATTCAGGCATGCTTTAAAAAATATCAACAGTTTCAGAAACGTATTTTTTCTGTTATATATTTCTAAGGAAGCATAATTTTGTTCAAACATTAAAAATGATTTTCAAGAGTTCCTATTTTATTGCTACAGTTCTTTCTTTGTCCCTGCATACCAGTGCACTCTAAACAGTATGTCTTGATTGAACTGAGGAAAAAAGCTTAGTAATTTTCGTTGTTTCAGTTCATCTAAAGAATCTAGAATACTCTGGCTTGCTAAACTGAAAAGCAATTCAAATGTCAATGCTATACGAAGTTCTGTGACCTTTTAAATTTCTCTGATGTAATTCAATATGGTTATTTCCATTATATTACACTTGGTTGTGCATGGGTTTTAAAAATAAACTACTGTTCATGCCTGGGAAATTTTTGAAGGCTGGTGTTATGCAACAATTTTGTAAGCTATAAAATTGTGGTCCTGTTAAAGCATGATAGTCCTTGGATTCACCAGAATAGCATAATTATGAAGCAATAGCATGAGCACACTAAGATCAATAAAAAAGACCACTCCAAGTTTGACTGAGGTTGCAGGAAATAGGAGTGTCACAGTAAAAACAGCAAAATTTGGAACAGTTTGCCGGAAGGAAGCCTATTATTACTAATGGCTTTTAAAATGAAAAATATTTTGTTGGTTTCTGCACTTTTTGTCTTTTTTCTCAATTTTTCAAATAAATCAAGATTTAATTAGCAGCATTTTATCATGTCAAGAAACAGCGATTTTTTTCTCTAGTGTTGTCGCAAGTCCACTAACAGTGAAGGTTAGGCGATTAGGTTTTTTTTTCTTGTTTTTTTTTTTAGCTGTCTCTATAGGAAATGGGGCTGGGATTTAACTGAGTTGGTAGAGTGCAGCTCTGCAGTCTCTGAAGTCCCGGGTTGGATGCCCAGCACGGCAAAAATGGGAGAAGGATCTAGCAATCCACTCCTGAGGCAATCCCAAAACAATCAGCCATTCAAAACCTCTTGAGGGTTGCTATGAGTCGGATATGACTTGAGGGCACCTAATAATAAAAACAATAACTGTGTAATTGTGTAAACTTTACACATCAAAATGAACATAGAAAATTCTCCCCATTAAATATTTGAGTCTAGGGTTTAGCTCAGTTGGTAGAGTGCTGCTCTGCGGTCTCTGAGGTCCTGGGTTCCAGCCCCAGCACTACAAAAACACGATAAGGATGGGGCAATCCACTCTCAGGGCAATCCCAAAACAATCAGCCATTGAGAACCCTGTAAGGGTTCCTATAAGTCAGACAAGACTCAAGAGCACCTACCAGTAGCTATATGAAATTATAAGTCATGGGTCCCTGAATTTTCCAAGATAAATATATAAATGTTAAATAAAAATTAATAAGATGCTTTACAAATATTATTAAATATTAATTTATATTGTACATAGAAATATTTAATCAAATTTTCTATATCCCTACTCATTGGCAAAGAGCTGTGTGTTGCTAAATTCTTTTTTTGTTTGTTTGTTTCATTCTTTACTCTCCTCAATGACCCAAACGTAGTTAAAGGTTTTAATCTCACCCTGCTGCCTCATTAAAAAATGTGAGTATAGATTTGGGGTTATAACGTGATGTACACTGGTTTGAAAGGAAGGCTTTTGGAGGAAGGCACACAGATTTAGAGTAACTTTGGTTTAAGCTTCTGCAGGTTTGTGGGCAATCATCTTTGAAGGACAGACATGGTCAACATATGAGGTTATGCAGTCTGCCCAGTGAGTGGGGACATAACACAAACACTTCCCAAACCTATTTCAAACACATGATTAAAACAGACTTGACGTGACCTTAATTGCTTATTTGCCACTTAGGACTAACAGTTCTGAATTTGCTCATCATTACATTTGCAAATCATATGTTTTGATCAAAATCTCCCAAGGCATTCCATTTTCTTCCACATCTCATCCTGCTGAATCACCGCTTTGCCATCCAGCTTGTGTAGATCTAGGTTCTCCAGGACATGGTTCCTTCTCTGGGGAAGCCCCTTTGAAGCACAAGAACACTTTCTCTTCAGACTTTCACAGACCAGGGTTTGCAATTCTCTGGTGCTCTGGTGACACACAGGGTGGTGAACTGGTCCACACAGGCGTTGCGGATCTTCTCTGGGGTGGCAGGGCTGTCTAGCCGGAAAAGTTCCTTCACATTATAATCTGTGCGCTGAGCTCGAGATGCACGGAAGGCATCCTTGATGGCAAAAAGGTGGAGGTGGCCAGGAAGAGATGTGGCTCCCCAACAGCCTTGGATGCATAGATGGCCTTCTTGTTGGGGCAGTCAAGGAGCAGGGACACCCTGAATTCAGTGGGGATGCTGCCAAAGGCGGGGATCTTGTAGGTGCTGGGGCCACGGGTGTGCAGGCTGCCCTCAGGGGAATAGTGCAGGTCCTCCAGTGTGAAGAGCCCAAGGCCCTGGACAAATGCCCCTTCCACCTGTCCAATATCAACGGCAGGGTTCAAACTGGAGCCAACATCCATGACAATATCTGTGCGGAGGTTCTTATGATCTCCTGTTAAGCAGTCAATTTCTACTTCAGAGCAAGCCATAAGTGAAGTAGTGGAAGGGATTCCCAGAGTTTGTCTCAAAACTGTAGCCAAGGTTGGGTGTCCTTTGAGTAGGATTTTTCCTTCTTGTAACTTTGAGTCAGCTCTCTCATATGAGTGACAACATGTGTTGTTTCTCTTTCTGAGCTTGTGTTCATTCACTTAAAATAATTTTCTCTAATTCCATCCATTTTGCTGTGAATGATCCTATTTCATTTTTCTTGATTGCTGAATAGTATTCCACTGTGTATATATACCATAGTTTTTAAATCCATTCTTCTGTTGAAGGGCATTTTGGTTGATTCCATATCTTTGGTATTGTGAAAAGCGCTGCATGGAACATGGAGATGCAGGTGTCTCTGTGGTATGATGACTCATCTCCCTTTGGGTAAATTCCCAATAGTGTTATAGCTGGGTCATATGGTAGAACTTAGTCTTAGTACTAAGACAGACTAGGGAGTAGGACCTGGCGAGCCACTCTCGAAACAACTAGCCATTGAAAACCCTATGGATAGCAAAGAAACACTGTCAGATATAGTGCCTGAAAATGAGGCCCCCAGGTTGGAAGGCACTCAAAAGACTACTGGGGAAGAGTTGCCTCCTCCAAGGAGAGTGTACCGTGATGAGGGAAATGGAGTAAAACCCCAGGGTGCTCAACGTGATGATGTGACACGACTCAAAATGAGGAGAAACAACTGTAAACATCCATTAATAATTGGAACATGGAATGTACGTAGTATGAATCTAGGCAAGTTAGAAATTGTTAAAAGAGAAATGGATGGCATAAACATTGACATTCTAGGCATCAGTGAGCTAAAATGG
>VMDO01016650.1:0-47162 GCA_007922755.1 Pedetes capensis
TTTTTTTCAGTCTTGTTCTCTGTGAGATTTATATTGGATAGTATCTATTACTTTGTCTTCAACCCACTGATCTTTTCCTCTATAACAAGGTTTCTCAACATTATTAGCACTACAAACATTTGAGGCTAGATAATTCCCCTTGTCAGGAGAGTTGTCCTGTGAATTTTGGGATGTTTGGCAGCATCCTTCTGGTCTCTAACTCACTAGAAGCCATTAGCATCCTCCCTGCCACTTGTGAAAAAAATCACATCCAGATATCACTAAATGTCCCCTGGAAAAATACTTTCTCTTGTTGAAAATCACTGCCCTATAGTGTGCAATCTGCTCTTAATCTCATACAGTATATTTTCTATCTCAATAATTTCAGTCTTTCAACTCTCCCATGATATTTTCATGTCTTCCTTTATATGAGGGGTCAACAAATTACAACACATAGGCTATTGGTCTGCCACTTATCTTATAAATAAAGATTTACTTGAACACAACAATTCCAATTTGCCAATATATTGTCATGGCTGTTTTTATGCTACAACAAAAGAGTTGAGTAGTTGATGACTTGAAAACCCTAAAATATTCTTAGATTCATACTCTAGTTCTCTACAGAAAAGATTTGCTGATCTCTGCTTTACTTAATTGAGTATATTTATAAGACTCATAATAGCTATTTTAAGATAATTGCCTACTAATTCTGTTATCTGTATCACTTCTGGCTCTATTACCATTGACTGATTTTTCTTCTGATTGTTGGTCAGATTTTCTTCTTTGAGTGCCCGGTAGCCTTTAGATGGATACTAGATACTGTGATTTTACATTCTGAGGACTGGATTTTGCTATGTTCCCTGAAAGAGTGTTGAACTTTGTTCTGAAATGCCGTTAAATAACTTGCTTATCCTTCAGGATTTGCTTCTAAGTTTGCTGTGTCAGTTTCAGAGTTACCTTTACTCTGGGACTAGTTTTAACCTTATTACTATTAAAATGTGGCTCTTTTGAGGGTTCTATTTAATGACCCATCAATTAATGGGTCTATTTACTCTCTGTAGTTGGGATACAGATTACTTATAGCTTTGATGCTAGGAACTGTTCAGCCTCATGCATGCATAAATTAGTATTCAGCCAAATAAAGAGAATCCTCTAAAGATAGGAAGATCCTGCTTCTTCCCCTGCCACCTGTTAAGATGTACATGGTCAGCATGCTCTGTTTGGTTTTACTTTCTATATAGTAAAGCCTGGAACTTGTTTCTAGACAATAATCTGGGAAAGTTATGTTTCACTTCATTTATGGCTCTTCTCTCAAGAACCACTGTCTTGTGATATCTTGTTGCTCAAAGGTTGAAACCCATCATTTAATATAGATTTCCAGTTTTCTGGTTTATGATAGATCAATCCTTGTAGTAGTTAATCCTCGTGAGCCAAAGTAGACATCTACATGAGGAGTTTTGATTAAACTGAAAGTAACAGCAGACTTTCATAATAAAACATTTTTTGCAAAATGAAAAATATCATACCTATTATTGTGGATCTCTGAACAACAGTCATTGTTTTCCATGGTACTCCAAGAACTAGAGTATTTGGAATACCTCTGCTTACTGCAAGAGTCAACCCAAAACAAGGGAGTGCATAAATACTAATTCCCTTAGATATTTCACATATAAGAGAAGGGGGTATCTAAATTATCCCATAAAAATCCATTTAAGCTTTAAAAGAAGCAAATAAAATTATCATTTATTACATGTTTGGGGTTTATTGTTGTTATCATGTTAGTTTTAGGTCAGATTTATGGTGTAGATCCTTATGTTTATATGTTATGTGACTATTTTGATTATACAATAAGGCCCAAATGTGCTATAATATGTTCAAAATATTTATTTCCATTTTATAAGACTTGGATCATGATTTTAATATTTGAAATGATGTTACATTTTGCTCCTGTGCCTTCTTATTGGCTATATTTATAATTAATTGGATCCTAAGTTTTGGGCTAGAAGCATAACCCTTTTTATGCCATCATTCCCATGGGGAAAATAGGAATTATTTTGTAATAATTTGCTTTATAACAATGGTTTCAGGGGCCCATTATTATAAAAAGTCACTATTACTTTAACAGGCTGTAGTTTAACTCTTTCATTTCTCCTTAATATAGTATGTGTATATACCCTATGTCCTCAATTAGGGAACAAATGTGCCAAGAACAATAATCAAGTATTGTATTCTTTGTACTTATAATGCCTTACATATAAGAGGAAAGCAGCATAGCATTGTTGTTGTTAGGTGCCATTGAGTCGGATCTGACTGATAGCAACCTTATATACAACAGTGAGAAACACTACCCAACACTGTGCCATGCCCATCACTGCTGTCAGTGTTTCTCTACTATTTATAGGGTTTTCAATGGCTTATTGTTCTGGGAGTGGGCTGCCATGTCCTTCTCCTGAACCTACAGCACCCAATATTCCCAGGAAGTCTCCCATCCAAGTACTAACCAGGCCCCACCTTGCTTAGCTTCCAACATCTGACGAGATCAGACACCAGGGTAGTATGGTTGTAGGCGCAGCATAGCATAATGATATCTTACTTTATTGCCAAAAAGAAATTTTTTTTTTTTTGCACAGTACTGGGGGTTGATCCCAGGGCCTCCCGCTTGCATGCTCTGCAAGTGCTGGAACACTGAGCTGCATCTGCAACTCAATTTTTTACTTTTTGAGACAGGGTCTCTCTAAATTATGCAGATGCCTCTGATCTCAAGCTTGTGATCCTCCTGCCTCCACCTCCCAAGCCACTGGGATTACAGGCATGAGCCACCGTGCCCAGCTCCAAATGTTTTTTAAATCATCAAAACGTTTTCTTTAAATTATATCTTATATGAAAGCCCAATATAGAAAACAGGTTAACAAGAATTCCTTTGGTTAAAGTAAGATAAGGAGCTCAAACCCTTATTCACGGGGTTCCCTCCACTTACACTACAAGGTAATCACTAAAAGGCTCCAGAGTGAATGGCTCAAGTCTAGAGTCAGTCAATCCAAGTAAGAGGAAAGCAGCATAACATACCAGTCCAGGACCTGGTATTTACTTGCTAAGAAATTTTGCACATGACTCTTAAAATATTTTAGACTATTTTCTACAAAATAAGGATTTTAATAATTATTCTTTTATATAAGTTAGGAATACATTTAGCTGAAAGTAGCTAAGAAAATCCAATTTATGGTGATCTAAACAGACTTTTCCTGCTTAAAAACAAGTTCAGATATGTGCAGTTTTTGAGTGTTTTTTTCAAAAGTTTATGATTGTTGGAGACCGCAGCTCTTTTTATCTTTCTTTCTTGCCATATTTGGCATTTGGGCTTTCATCTCATGCTTGTTACTTCAAAGTCACAAAATAACAATTCATTATTAGGTTCCAGAAAGAAAGAAGTAATATCTGTCTCCAGAAGCTATTTTCTAACTTGTAGAAAGTTAAAGGGAAGTTAAAAGGAACTTCTCTCCCAGCACATTTTGTTTTATATCTCATTAGCTAAAACATGCCCGTCCTTAGTCAATCAGTTGCCAGTAACCACTTTGTACCAATCAAAACATTACCTCCACTATGTGCAGTGGCATATGCCTATAATCCCAGCAACTCAGGTGGCAGAGGCAGGAGGATGGCAAGCTGGAATCCAGAGGCAACCTGCATAACTTAACGAGATTTGTCTCATAATAAAAAGTTAAATATGAGTTGGGGTACACCTCAGCGGTAGAGCACTTGCAAAACATGCATGAGGTCATTGGTTCAAACCCCCAGGACCAAAAAGAAGAAATTTTTTTTCCTCTGAGAATAGGATAGAGATACATGCCCCCAAGTTTCAGGGAATCCATAACCCAACCCCCGAACACCTCAACATCATATTATCAAAAGATAAGAATAGAAGAGTGTCCCCCGGCTTTGCCATATCTGTCCCCTTACCTGCCTGATGAGTTATGTGGCTACTGTGGCTTCAGATGTGTTTGTGAAAGTGATTTGAAATTATGAAGCTATCAAAACTGTGAAAGCACCACAGAAATAAGATTCTTCATTATGCTAACTTGTCAGCAAACGTTGAGTGAAAGAAGGGGAAAGTTTCAGTGGAGAACAAGAACAGTCCTTAAAGCTGGACACACATCTGTAATCCCAGCACTAGGGAGACTGAGGCAGGAGAATCATGAGTTCAAGACCAGCCAGGGCTGTATAGTAAGTTCTAGGCCATCTCAGCTATGAGACCCTGCCTCCAGAAGCTGAGGCAGAAGGATCACAAGTTCAAGACTAGAGGCAGCCTGAGCAACGTAACAAACAACTAACTGTCTCAAAATAGAAATAATAAAAAAAATAGAATGGAAAGGGAGCCTGAGGGTTCAGCTCAGTGGTAGAGCAATTGCCTAGCATGATTTAACACCCTTAGTATTGAAAGAAAAGCCTTTTAGAGATATTTTTAAGTTAGTATATAATATAATGCATTTCATTATGACATTTCCATACATGCATATCATTGTACATTTCTCATGTTCACCTTTCCCATTATTTTTAATGTCCTATGTGATTGCCTGCAGCCATACCACCGTGGCGTCTGTTCCTGTCAGATCTTGGAAGCTAAACAGGATTGGACCTGATTAGTACTTGGATGGGAGACCACCTGGGAATACCAGGTGCTGTAGACTTGGGAGAAGGACCCAGCAACCTACTCCCAAAAACCAATCAGCCATTGAAAAATCCTATGAGTAGCAGAGAAGCAATAACAATACTGTTTTGTCTGTTGTACACAGGGTCGCTATGAGTCAGACACCCGACTCTATGGCACCTAACAACAACATGTGAATGATTATCAAAATATAACATCACAATGTCTACATTGGAAAGTAACAACTAACAATAATTTACAATATAAATTCAGAGCTGAACCTCTGCTGAGTCCCAGGGATTTATATTTTAAAACGTTTCTTGAATGATCCTTATCCCCATTAATGTGGAAAACATGGCTGTGCATGACTGGGGCTAACCCAGTGAGGCAGAAGCAGATATTCTTGGGTAGATGTACACCTGAAGTGGATATTTTGGAACATGAAAGAGGGGAACACCTAACAAAGGAGAATACTACACCTTCTAGTTAGCACAGACCCTCACACAATGTAAGCACTCAATAATGTTGACAACTTTTATTATTATTGACCATTTTCTCCAACTCTAAGAGACCCAGACTTAAATGGATGCTTCATCTATGGTTCAGTTGTTTACTCACCATCTGTGAAATGAAGCCACTATCACCCAGGTCTGCTTGTAGGGGACACCATCAAAGCCTCCCAATCCAATTCACAGGAAACAGTAGGATATTTCCAATGTATTCTGTAGGTCAGTAAGAAAATTTCAAGCCTCAAGATTGTTTTGAAGACATTTGCAAGATTGATGCAGTATCTACAAAGGATATATATTTTCTCAAAAGAAAGACAACCAATTCAAGGAGTAATGCTTAGTGGCATCTTCTTAGCCCAGGGTGTTGTGAAGGACAGATGATAAATGACTGCAAACCCTTGACAAAATGTTTAAAAGTTCCATGTAACCTAAGAAAATAGCATGTGTGGAGCTAGGTAACTGGGTATGATTGAGCAGATGTTTTCCTGGTTGATTTGGAAACAAATTAATCAAGTCATAGATCTTTCTGGGCTATTTCTTAACTTGTATAACTGGACTTGAAATGATTGGCAAATGCAAGTATATAATAGACACATGCAGAGTGTGTGTGTGCATTGTAAAAACATTGTGGGAGCCACATGGTGGTTATGGTTTAAAAAGTAGTTTGCATGTCTCCATTTGTCATCCTTGAAGTCTTTTTCCCTATAAGCTAAGCGCACTGCTAGGCTTGCCCAAAGGCTGCCAGTGAGGGCAGCATCTGAGACCTTCCTCAACTTCCCAGAGTGTTGAAAATACATTCAAGAGGCTGAAAGGTTGAGGTGCAGTAGAAGAAAATATAAGAAGAATTTCTTTCCTTTTCTTTTTCTTTCATTCATTCTTTCTCTCTTTCTTTCATTCTTTCTTTTTACTGTTTTTTCTTTTGGATAAGACATCTCTAATTTTTACTTTCTACATCTAAGAGATGAGAATAATATCAATGCCAAAGAATTGTTCTGGAGATTGAATGAAATAATTTACATAAAGCACACCACAATCTCTGACACTTGGCAGGTCATTGGTAAACCACTATTTTATTTTACTTTTTTATTTTTTATTTTTCATTTTTGCAGTACTAGGGGTTGAACCCAGGGCCTCACGCTTGCATGCTATGCAAGTGCTGGACCACTGAGCTGCATCCCCAGCCCTTTTTTTTTTTCTTCTTTACTTTTTGAGACTAAGTTACGCAGACTTCCTCTGGTCTTGAACTTGCAATCCTCCTGGCTCCGCCTCCCAAGCCACTGGGATTACAGGTGTGCACCACCACACCCAGCTACCACTATTATTTTTATTTCCTTCTGTGCCTGGATGTGACGGGTTTCATTTGGTTGTTTGTTTTGTCATTGTTTGGTTGGTTTTTGTTTTGTTTTGTTTTTGAGACAAATTCTTGCTATGTCGCCCAGGCTAGCATTAAATTCACAATCCTCTGCCCTCATACTCTCAGGTTCTGGGATCATAGGCATGTACCACCACACTTGGCTCCATGTGGTGGGTTTAAATAAGTGATCTGGGCTCAGAGTCCCCAGTGTGGGGTGTTTGAAGGCATCATCTAAGAAGAAAAACATAGAAAGATGACAGAGTTCCACCCTGACTGGACAGAGGTGCAGCGTGGCTCAGGGCTTGGTCTGGCCTCTTGTTGGAACAGTTCTCCGTGAGTTCTGCAGGCTGCAATCTGTGCATACATGGAGGCCACAGATGCACTGCAAGTTGGATTTGAAAGAACTCTTAGGGAAGCATTCTGATATCATTCCCTGGAAAGCCAAGTTCCTGCCAGTAACAGAACTCCTCCCTGCTCCTACTGTAGGTACTTACTTACTCTCGAGTTTCCCTCATCGCCCTGTTTCTGAAGGTCAGCTGAGCACAAATGGGCAGGTGTGACAGAAACACCAGACCCCATTCTTAAATGGAGATAGTATTGAAATGTTTCTTGGCCTAGTAGACTATGTGATTAAGGAAGTATAATTTCCTTCCATTCTCAAGCCCAGAACAGCATCTCTCTCCTCCTATTTTAAACCTATGAGAAATTTGTGATAATAGTCTTTCAGGTAGTCCCTTTGTACATTCAGTTTGCTTCAAGAAGTTGATTGTCTTTAAGCAGATGATAGAAGAAAATAGGGTGTCCAGAGAAATCTGTAAGTAACATCTTCCTTCTTTAAATATGATCATCTTTGTGTAAAGATGTTATTCTGTACCATTTCCATGTGTGTGGCCACCAATCAGTGGTAATCTCCTGATGGAGACAGCAAGAAGGGACTGTATAAATTCTATATTCTCTACAGAGAAGGAAGCCAATATGTGTAGAGCAACCACTGTGTGATGGGCATTATTCCAGATACTAGCATTTTGCATTTGACATCTAATTTAATCCTCAAAATAACCCCATTTTTTATTGTGGTGAAATTTACATAACACAAAATTTACCATTTTAATCATTGTAAGCACACAGTTCAGTGGTGTTAAGTACATCGTTGTGCACTCAGAACTACCATCCATCTCCAGAACTTATAAAGCTGAAACTCTGTCCCAGATGAACAGTAGTTCCTCATCTCCCACCCTCCAGCTCCTGTAACTACCATGCACTTTCTAGCTCTGTGATTTTCACTATTTTAGGCACTACTTGTAAGAGGAATTTTATAGTATCTGTCTTTCTGTGGCTGGCTTATTTCACTTACTATAATGTTTTCAAAGTTCACCCCATGTTGGAGAAAGAGTCATAGTTTCTTTCCTTTTTAAATGTAAATGGTATTCCATTCATGTGTCAGTAGATATTTGAGTTGCTTCCACCTTTTGACTACTGCTATGAACCTTAGTATACAAATATCTGAGTTTCTTCTTTCAAGTTTTCTGAATATATACCCAGGAATGGAGTTGCTAGATCATATGGCAATTCTATTTTTAACTTTTTGAGGAACTGCCACCAAACTGGTTTCCACAGCCACTACACCATTTTGTATTCCTACCAGCAATGCATGAGGATTGCACTTATTATTTTCTGGGTATTGTTGGATAACAGCCATCCTAATGGATATAAAGTGGTATTCCCCTTTATAGGTGAGGAAGCAGAAGTTCAAAAATGATGGGTAATTTATTTCACATCTGGCTGATGGTAAGCAGAGGAGGCTCAATTCTAACTGAAAGCTCTTGGGCCTTGAACTTTTTGACATGTTCCTCACATTAGCACGAGGCTAGGGATGCAGGACCCTTGGGAAAACCATGGAAGAGAAATCCTGTTTAAGAGGAGAGCCTGGTCAAATCTGTTCTCATTTCTCCAAGCTACCCAAGGTTGGAGAAGCCATCTAGGCAACATAATTGCCTGAGCAAGAGCACAGCTCAGAACTTCAGGCTCTACAGTTACTAAAAGAGGCTTTTGAGTTCCTGTTTCTCCTACATCTCTTGGTCAGTGAAGGGTTTTGTTTTTTGTTTTTTGTTGTTGTTTGTTTTTGCAATATACTAGGGGGTTGAACCCAGGGCATCAAGCCTATTAGACAAGTGTTCTACCACTCAGCTGCACCCCAGCCCCCTTTCCAGTTTTTATTTTGATACAGGGTCTTGCTAAGTTGCACAGGCTGCCTCTGGCCTCAAGCAAACAATTGTCCTTCTTCAGCCTCCCAAGTCACTGGGATTACAGACGTGTGCCTTGGAGCCCAGCTAGGCAAGTGGTTTTTGACCTTTGCTTTCTTGAATCTGTACTAAGATTCCCCTTAGGGACACTGTGCATGTTCACTTCTGCAGCCAATTAGATTGGTTTGATTGTAGAGCTAACAAAATAGTTCTTATTTGAATCCTGAGAATGATAGCAGAGTGCAGATAAAAAGAGACAAAAATAGAAGCAGTAAGAGAAAAGAGCGAGAGAAAGAGAGAGGATTGTAAGAACAACATAATTAGCATGGCATAGATTTTGTCCAGACCACTTCTTTATCCATCCCTTGTATAGAGGACAATAGGAATCTCCAAACACGATTGCCATTGTAGGGTAGCAGAGAGCTTATAGCTTCATCAGCTGACAGATGGCACACCTAAGTCTAAGAAAGGGCAAAGCCCCTTCGCTGATACCATAGTTAAAATAGTGCATGACATAAGATGACACCCTAGTCTGCTGAGAGTAACCCCAGGATTTCTGCACAGTGCTGCAGTCAAACTGTTTCAACACCTTGTGGAAGAGACCATGGCTGGGGGCTCTTTCTCTTAAAGTCCAGTCTACTTCACCTGCAGATGTCTATTATTAGCACCATGGAAGATGGGATAAAGAAATGTAGAGCTAGATTAGATAATGTCTAGGACCATTTTCAAGAGATTTGGATGATAGAGAGATGCATTTGATTTTTTGATTTCATATCATTACTTTTATGTCAATTTCTAGAGCTTTCAACTCTCTGAGCCTCAGTTTCCTCATCTGTAAGGCAGATATAGTAACCTAGCCTCATACAATTTTTACTGTGAACAACGGAAGGAATCTATAACCAGATGTTGTGTTGTTAGGTGCCATCAAGTCACGTCTGACTCAGGGCGACCCTTATAGGCTTTTTCAATGGCTGATTGTTTCGGGATTGCCTCAGGAATGGATTGCCATGTCCTTCTCCCATTTTTGTGGTGCTGGGAATCGAACTCCAGACCTCAGAGACTGCAGAGCATCGCTCTACCAACTGAGCTAAATCTCAGCCCCCTATAACCAGATACTAGGCACATAATGGGACTGGAGTTTATCTCAGTTGGTAGAGCACTTGCTCTGCACAATCCGAGGCCCTGAGTTCAATCCCCAGCACTGCAAAAATAGGAGAAGGACCTGACAGTCCACTCCTGGAACAATCAGCCATTGAAAATCCTGTGAATAGCAGAGAAGCACTGACATAGTGTCAGACAGTATTCCATTCTGTTGTACATAGGGTTGCTACAAGGGCACCTCACAATAACAACAAGGCACATAATTAGCAGTTGATACATGAAATTAAAATAATATTTGCCAATGAAGTTTCATCTTTATATGGAAAGGACACCTTAAATGGTGAGCCCTTCTTATATCCTTCTATTTTTAGCATAAAACATAATTTTATATATCTTGCAGTTGAAAATAAATTCAATTCTGTAGACCACCCAGGATGGATTATGTTTAATGAATTAATCTTGTTCCAATTGCTGGCAGTCTATAGAGACACTTAGGGCTGGGATTTAGCTCAGTTGGTAGAGCACTGAGCTGCAGTCTCTGAGGTCCTGAGTTCAATTCCCAGCACTGCAAAAAATGGGAGAAGGGCCTAGCAATCCACTCCCAAGGCAATCCCGAAACAGTCAGCCATTGAAAACCCTATGAGGGTCGCTATGAGTCGGATCCCGATTTGACGGCACCCAACAACAACAACAACATAGAGACACTTAAGCAAGCCCTCAGAACCCAGGCCTTAGTCTGTTCCAGTTCCATTCAGCAGCCAAAGTTGTTAACCTGCCCCCCAAAAGCTGGAGAATGCTCTTGGGAGGGCATTGCATATGTTCACCAGACTAATGCATTTAATTTAAGTAAGTAACTATTTTAATTAAATCAATACCTAAAATGTGTCATGGGTACTAGGTTCTAGGGACAGAAAGATAATAACCTCAGTCCCTGCCTTGGTGAGAGCCTGCTGCCTTTGTGGTCCATATATATATATTTAGGAGGAGACCACAGAAATGATATATCCTTCTCAGTACATCATATCAAGGGGGTACCTGATGTCAAGGTGTGTTATTACTGGTGATACTAACACTCCTAGATTATATTTGGTGAAAATGACATTTGGTAAAGTGATAGCTTGATGCTTTCTCTTCTGCAATAAAGTTACCATTTTCTTTCTTATAATTAACTGGATTCTTATGAGAAGATGCTTGGAGGCTATGCAAATGCCATTTTTCATCATACTTTCACCCATTGATTTTATTACACATTGTTTTTGAGTATTTCCTTACTCAAGAAGCTTACTAAATGATGAAGAGGTAAGAAGATGAAGTAGATGACTTTAACAGTGCAAGTGTTACGAGGACAGTATAAGAGGTGAAGTGAGAGGAGAGCAATCTCCCATAGATGGCCTATCAGGGAAGTCCTCTCTAAGAAGGTGACATTTGAGCTGAGACCTGAATGGCAAAAAGCCAGTCTGAGAGAGATCTGAGAGAAAAGCACTCCAGGCAAAGCACACAGCAAGTGAAAAAGTCTCGAAGCCTGAATGAGCAAGGCTTATTTGAAGAAAGGAAATCAACCAGGTATGACTAGAATGAAATGATTAAAGGCCAATTGTAGCAGATAAAGGTGAAGAAAGCAGGGAGAACCAGGTGAAGTCTGTAGGGACGTGGGAGTTTATAAGTTTTCTGTGTACAGCCCAACTTTGTTCATTAGCTGTGTTCTCTATCCTGTCCAATAGGGTAATCTCTAGCCACATCTGCTACTTAAGTGTAAATCTTGCTTAAAATTAAATTTAAAAATCGAGTTCCTTAGTCACAGTAGCCACACTTTTAAGTGCCCAGTAGTCATTCTTGTGGTTAATGGCCACCCTGGAGGACATCACAGATATAGAACCTTTCCATCACAGCAACAAGTCTCATCTGACAGCACTGTTGTGTACTTCTTCTGCAGGTCATTGTGTTAGTTTCTGTGAGAGATACACAGCTGGTGAGTTATGACCCTTGTTCTCCAGTAACTTCAAGTTTAGCAGACGAGTACGCAAATAAACGCAATGCCAGGTAGCATGTATTAAAACCCACGGTCATAGCACAGAAAAATTGCCGTAGAATTTGAATGTCACACTGGCAATTGGGAGATCAAAAAAGGCTCCAGGGAGAAATAGCACTTATCTGTCTGGAAAGATGGTGAGATTCTTCTGGACTGAGCTAAAGAAGTTATACCTAAGAAAAGTTTAGTATGAGCTGAGGTTTTAGAGACAGTAATTAAGGTGAAGATAGCAAGTTGTCTAGGTTGGCTGGAGTCTGGATGTGTGTAGGAGAAAGTGAAAGGGAGACTAGCAAGTAGGTGGGTGATATAGTGTGAAGGGCCTTGGAGCCAAGCTAAAGAGTTTTGTCTTTATCCTAGAGGCAGCAGGGAATCTATTGATGGTTTTTACCAACGGAGTAACTTTGTATCAGAGTCGTGCTTCAGAAAGATGGGTCAGTCTGATGAATGCAGTAGACTGTGATTGAGGGTGAGATAGACAGCAGGGAGAGGGTTGGAAATCTATTTGCGATAGAGTAGGCATGAGGTCATTCCTGTTCCCCAGTATTTATTCTTCTGAAATCTAAAAGTATTCTCAGGTACATGAAAACAGGCTGCTTGAAATACAACATTCAAAAATAAATGCTGAGATTTGAAAATATGCTACTTACTCTTTATGCAGAACAAATATTAAAAGCACAGGATTTGATTAAACTATTTGATGAAAAAAAAATAAGGCACTCTTTGTGAACATTAATTCACCCATATGGGAGTTTTCTGAACTTTGTTGTTGTTGTTGCTGTTGTTAAGTGCCATCGAGTTGGGTCCAACTCATAGTGGCCCTATGTACAACAGAAAAAAACATTACCCAATGTTGTGCCATGCCCGCCACTATGTCAGTGCTTCTCTGCTATTCATAGGGTTTTTGATGGCTGATTGTTTCAGGATTGGGCTACTAGGCCCTTCTCCCAAGCCTACAGCACTCTGTATTCTCAGGCAGTCTCCCATCCAAGGACTAACCAGGCCCAACCCTGCTTAGCTTCCGAGATCAGACAGTATAAGATGCCAGGGTAGGGCAGTTTGTTACAATACAGAGTCCTGGGTACTACTCCCAGAGACTCTGATTTAACATATCAGGGACAAGACACAGGAATCTGCATTTTAACAAGAAGGTGCCATGATTATAATCTGAGGACTAGTCCCTGGAAAACACCAGATAGTCCCCTTTTCCTTTTAAGCCTCTATCCTCCAAGTAACAGATTCTCCATTTCATTCCTTATAAGCTATACCTCTGCAAATTTAAACAGGAAATTTTCTCTCCCATTATGCCTTTTTTCTCCTACCTCCATGAATTGGTAGACTTAAGACAACAGTAGCATATTCCTTCTCATTTATTTTTTTATTTTATAAGTTAAATAAAAATAGACTTAAAGTAGGCTTAGCAAATTAGTCCTTCACTTTCTTTTTCCCCAAGTGCTGATTTCCAAAGCTTAATCTCTCTATACTTTGCTATTTCTCTCTCACCTTGACATTTGCTTTGCTTTGCTCTATCTTCCCTGTGTAACCGTAAATTGTAAGGACAAGAACCTGTTGGAATCACTTCCACAAAACCTGCAGGGCTCCTCCCAGTGCCCTAGAATCACCACAGTTAACTGGAATGGCCCTACTCAGAGCTCTGCCCCCCTTGGGACCACAAATGTTCTCCCAAGGCTCCCAATTGGAGTTATTACCAAAGCCATTTTGCAGATGACATCACTGAGTCTCAGAGGGTATAAGTGGCATCCTGAACAGCACACCATAAAATCTTGAAGAGGTTTTGGACCTAGATCTCAGCAGCCAGCATCCCACATGTTTTGTCCTTCCCCAATGTAGCATCAGAGAAACCAGGCAAAGGAGGGTTTGGGGTCGCTAATTTTTGTTTCCCTGAAGTCACTGAAATACTATTTTCTAGGATGGAGCAGGAAGGTGACAGCCTTTCTCCCTTTGCCTTTGGGTTTTGCTTGAGGCCATCCACTTTCAACTCTGGTACTTTTCCATTTTTATTTCTCCTATGTCATAAGCCCAGATGTGATCTGCACTTACAGACAGTTGTCCCATTTGCCTATCTTCAAGATTATTGTTGTTCTTAGGTACTGTGGAGTCTGTGTCCAACTCATAGGGACCCTACATACAACGGGCAAAACACTATTGTCATGCTTCTGTACTATTCACAGGGTTTTCAGTGGCAGATTGGTTTTTAGGAGTAGGTTACCAGGTCCTTCTCCCGAGCATCTTCAAGATGAGCATTCCCAATTCACAGGTACCTAAGGAGTCTAGGGGCTGGGATTTAGCTCAGTTGGTAGAGCATGCTCTGCAGTCTCTGAGGTCCCAAGTTCAATTCCCAGCACCGCAAAAATGGGAGAAGGACCTGGCAATCTACTCCCAAGGCAATCCCGAAACAGTCAGCCATTGAAAACCCTATGAGGGTTGCTATGAGTTGGATACCGACACAACAGCACCTAAAAACAACAACAACAAGGAGTCTAGAGAGAAATAATTACGGATCTTCCCTCCAATTCCACACAAGGAAGGAGCTTTGCCAGTGTAACATGGTCCCTTTCTTTCAAATATTCACATCATAGACAAAATACCTCAAGATTTCTTTTGGCGACTCTTGTCTCTACCTAAAAGACAGGGGTTTTGAGATGAGAGTCTCCTCCAAACACACAGTGCCTGTAGGAAAGTGACTAGGGAGGAAACTAATGTCCAACAGCCTTCAGCTACTACAGCTAGGCTCTTGAGGACATTGGTCTCTCCCAAGGGGTTCCCTGATCCAGACAAAGCAACATAGGTCTGGATTGTGAGTAGAAACAGATTCCATATCTTACCCATCTTAATATCCCTAGTCCCTGGTTTCTGGTGTAGTTGTCGTTAGGTACCATTGGTTTGGGTCTGATTCACAGCGATGCTTAGTGCAACAGAATGAAACACTATGCCATGTGAGGCACTATGTCAGTGCCTTTTTGCTATTCATAGGGTTTTCAGTAGCTGATTGTTTCAAGAGTGGGCAGCCAGATCCTTCTTCCATTTTGTAGTGCTGGGGTTCAAATCCAGGACCTCAGAGCATGCAAAGCAAGCACTCTACAAACTGAGCTAAAGCCTGGCCCTCTCTGAGAGTACTTAACATATGTTCACCTAATGAAGAGACAAATACATTAATTATGTGACATGGTATAGTATAACAACTTTCTGCAACTATTGGGTAATTGATGCAGAAAGTGGTTTTTCCCTTAATACAATACTAGATAGAAGTAGGATCAAGCAGTGGGTGCTATGATCTTGCCAACAGAGGGTAGAGGGGTTTGTTTTCGTTTTGTTTTAACAATCTGGACATTGAGAAGTTGAAATGGGATAAATGCCTTGTGGGAAGCAGTAAGGACCCCTTCATGGAACGTATTTCAGCTAGAAATTGAAAGAGAACGTGCAAAGGTGTCCTAAAGAATGGAGGTTTGGAGGAGTGACTGATCTGGATACCCTTAAGGTTTCTTCCAACCTTGAGACTCTACTTTCAGGATTTGTTTTTATCCACCTGCATAGCTGCTTTATTGGTCTGAATATATATGGGGATATTTTTCATCTTCCAAAGGAATCCAAAGGCAGCCTCTCCACTTACCTAAGGAGCTTTTGGTGGGACCCGTAGATTGACTTATAGTGCGGCTGACTCCTCTGCCGAGTGATTCACTGTGCTCTATAGATGCCCCCAAACCTATATATCATTGTGTCTGCCGTTCCAAGATGACACTGTTATTTCCCCACCTGTGCAAATACAGCTGTAAAAAATGATGCATGGCCAGCCATCCTTTCACCAGAGTGTAGGCAGAGAGCACACACCCTCTGGCTTAACACCCACACCCACACACCCTTTTCTGAATTTCAGCACTTGATTTCAAATCTGTTAAAAGGAAAAGAAAATTGCCAATCAACTCACATTACCAGCAAAGCCAAACTAGCCTGCCTTTGAAATCACTGCGTACATTAAGTCTAGGGTCTGCAGAAGCTCCTGTACCCTCAGTGGCTCCCTCAAAATCAAAAAGATTTCCGGCAGTTTCAGCAAACAAGCAGGCTCTGAGCCTTCTCTCTTTGTTAGGGATTTGATTCAAACTGTGTCCGCTAGCAGTGAAATACAAAAGGAAAAGAAGTCAGTATGGTATAGCTTTGAACATTTTTTAGCAAGCGCCACGGGAAAGAATAATAAACCATAAATTGCTGCATCTGGCCTTAAATTTATAAAGAAAACAATAATGCAAGAAACCAAAAATGTTTCTCTCCTTTGTCATTTAAAAAGAGAGTCTGGATTCTTCATCATTTTTTTCATCAATTGTGAAACAACATCAAAAGCAACATCACTTTCTTCCCTAACCACTCTATTAGATGGTACACTTTTGCCCACAAATTCACACATATTACTGAGAAAAGTAAGGTCTCCCACCACAAAGAAAAGATGTATGAGTAGATTTCTGATTAGAAAATAAAGCCAGGAACTTACTCAAATAGACTGTGCCATGGAACCTGGGATTTAACGTGACCATCTGAGTTGAAGACACATCTCCTCCAGCTACTGTTTTTTTGTACCATAGATGACTCTTGCGTTTTTTAAACTTACCTATGCTCAGCAAGCCAAGATAAATTCTGTGTTATATTTCACTCATTTGAGGAATTCTTCTTGGACTGCATTTTATGATAAACACATAGATTTTTCCCCTCCTATATTCATTGTTTGTTGTGCTACTTAAAATAATTTCCCAATCTGAAAAAAGCACTGCATGTGAATGGACCTGTTCTGTATGGATTCTTTGTTCCTGTCTTACCTGGTATTACTGGACCTGCCAGAGAGTTCTATAAGAAATCATGGTGAACAGTGCTAATAAACAGCAGCAAGTAGCCTTTGGAAAAGTAATAAGGCTGCCTGAAGAGTATCAGGGTTAAGCACTGCTCTGTGCCCTTCTTGCTTCTTCAGCCCAGGGCAGGAGGCAGAAGGTGACCCAGTGCTTTAGTGACCCAAAAGGTGACCCAGTGCTTCGGTGACCCAGCTGAACCATCACCACAGGGGATGAACCAAATGGAGTATATCTTGGTGGCAAGGGCAGAGGTCACCAGGAGGATCTCTGGGTAGAGCAAAGGAGCCTCACTTCACCTCTCTGCAGTTTAGCTCTGCCAGAAACATTAAAGGTATTGCTGAGATTCCCTAGAATTTGTTGGGGTAAAGTCTGAGCATGAATATGCTTCAAATCTCCCCAGGTGATTTTAGGGTGCAGGGTTGGAAACCACTAGTCCAGATTCTAGAGGACTGTAAGAGGATTCAGTGTATGACCTAGAGTTAAATAGTATGTGAAGCTGCTCTCGTTACCATTATTATTATTAATCCATAGGCTGATTACACATCATGGTAGTACCTGATAGCAACCCCCTGGAGAACATAGCCTTAACTCAGAAATTTGGTACCCCTTCACTGGTTTCTAGCCAGGGTAGGTACTTAGAAAATACAGCCTGACTTGTTACAATGACACCTTTCCACCTTTTCCAATAGGAAGTGGGTCAGTTCAAGTTTTCCTATCCAGCCCATATGCCTACGGATCTGAGTCATGACCTTGATCTATTTGTTATAAAGAGTCCTGGAGTTGGGTCAGGACATTTAGGTTCTTTTTCTTGCTCTATCACCTTAATCAAGTCCCTTCCCTTCCCTAAGCCTCATTTTACTTTTGTAGAATGTGGATATTGGATTATGTGATTAATTACTGAAAATCTACCTGCCTTAACTTTCTATGGCTTTCAAAGAATAAGTCAACAAAACTTTCTTCTTTGTCTACTATCAGGAGATCCAGGCCAGGGATAGGGATGGGGATAATGCTCTTTGGTATTTGAGAGATAGATAGGAAAAATTTTAGAGGAGAAAGGGGCACACAGACACGAGGGAATCTGGTGACCTATAGAAGAACATGTTTATTGGGGGAAAGTGAGGGAGGGGTGTAAAAAAGGACCACTTGCAGCACTGTTGGAAGGTGGATACTTCTTCAAACAAGCTATTTGAGGTTGGAGCTTATACAGAACTGATAAAGCCTTTGTCCTAACATGGGCAGGAAAAGGAAGGAAAGAGGGAGTAAGTTTGGGAAGTTGGAATCTCAGGAACCCTCCACCTATCAGGGGATGAGAGCTTTGTCCCCTCAGAGATAAGCAGCATCAGAGCTACAGAGAAGGGTGAGGTGTAAAATTGTTCAGCATGTTTAGAAGAATGCTAAATATTACATACCAAATGCCTGAGAAAGCAGAGATAGCATGAAGCCAAAAACAGGAATATTGATGAAAAAGATTTTTTGTGTGTGTGGAGGGTCTTGAGTGCCTCCATCACATCACATATTTGGATTTTGTTCAAAAGGGAATCAGGCCCCACCCATGAATGTTTACCAGAAGACCTGTAGGGCCTCTGGCAGCCACATTGCCAGGTAGGTGTGTTAGGGGAGTCATACCTTACTCCTCTTGCAATGAGTAAGTATCTGGAGCCATGACTGTTGAGTGATTAATGAATGAAGGACTCTGCTTAATTAATATGAGATATCTTCATGAAAATTGAATAAGACTACTAAGCAGATAGCTGTTTAGCTACAGATAAACCCTAGGTTCCTTAACATCCACATTTTTTAAAACATCTAGAAGGGTAACTGAAGTTTAAAATACTTTTTTTCTGACTCTTATGAAGATATAAACAGCCTTTGGCCACCAGATTTTTCTAAGCCAACACAGGGACACTATTTGCACATTATTATGCATGAAATGGAGTCATTTACATATATTTGCATAGTGCTTTCAAAAAGCCTTAATTCCAAGTATGTCAAATAAAAACAAATTAGTGTAATCTACTACCATTGTATGGCAGCCCAGCTTGGGGATCTTGGTGGTGATGGGCCAGCCACAGGAAGAGCCAAGAGCCAGCTTTTGAGATCTGACCACCCCCACTCAGCATGTCCAGGGGTACACAGACACATAAAGTCTGAGAACAGGGAACTCCTTAGGGCAGAGTAAAGTCTCAAGTGTCTTTGTTGATGCTCTACAGTTCACAAACCAAGCCCCATGTACATCCCTTATTTCATTTAAGCCTCCCCAAAACCTGTGTGCTTGGTAGGGCTAGGATTGTTGGGAACTTTTTAGTTAGGGGATTAAAGAAGTTAAGTGATGTGCTGTGGTTCATATTAGTAAATGGTCAGATCTAGATGCAAACCTAAAACTATTCCTGTTCCAGGCCTCCCAGACCTGAGAAGTTCAATGCTCTGATAATTGATACAGGGTTGTCTCAAGAAAAGGTGAAGTGTCCCCATTGACAGCTAATCCACCCTCTCCTTTTTAGACACCGTACCGCCCCTGGGAAGGTATATGAAGTAACCGCCTGATGGCACAGAGATGGCATCACCCACCTTGTGATGCATCTGACCCTAAGTAATTGCCTTTTTATCATTTGAGGCAGGTATTTGAAAGTTGTGGTAATGGGGTGAAAATATAAGCAGCTTATGGTTTAGTAAAACATTAATCCTCTAGAATGATTTTGTTTTTCCTCTGTGCATCTCTGTGGGACCTTTTCCTTTGCATTAGGTAGAATTTATTTTTAGATGTTTTTCCTTATGATCTGCCATCACTAGGCCACCTTTGCCTAATTGTGAATGTCCATGTTTGCTATGATAGGCATGAAAGTTTCTATCACAGGTCCCAGATAGGAAGGACTCTGATATGGAGAGTGTTGCTTAGTAGTACCCTAGAGGATACACATGGAAAGTGGAAATGAAATCATGGGCCGTGGAGCCAGGCAGAGCTAATTTCAAATCCTGGCTCCTCCTCCTTTGATGGCTTGGCCTGGGCCTCCCTGATACTCACTTTCTTCTTCTGAAAAGAAAGTTATATATCTGCACCTCCAAGGTGCCCAAATCAATTCTATGAGGCTAATCCTGTAAACTGGGGACAGGCTTGGGGAGATCTAACAGGTCAGCCACTGCAGCCAGCAGCTCTCAGAGGTAGAGAATGTTTCCAGGGCCCATTTATCCATAACAAACAGGAGGCACAGGGCTTAGGACACACTTTTATAATACTTGTATGGCTCCATGCAAACTTTATAATTTCTTATAAAATCAGAAGGAAAAAATGAAGACTTAGGTTGAACAGAATTGTTTAATATATTATAGTAATATATTTTTGTTATACTCATGTAGTTATGTCTATAGCCATGCCACCCTGGGGTCTAATCTCATCAGATCTCAAAAGTTAAGCAAGGTCAAACTGGGTTAGTCCCCAGGTGGGACACTGCCTGGGAATACCAGGTACTGTAGGCTTGAGAGAAGGATCTGGCAGCCTACTCCTGAAAACAATCAGCCATTGAATACACTATGAATAGCAGAGAAGCACTGACATAGTGCCTGGCATGGCACAGTGTCAGGGAGTGTTTCATTCTGTTATACATAGAGTTGCTAGGAGCCAAACCCAACTCAATGACACCTAACAGCAACACAACAACAGTTTGATTATAGTAAACAGAAATTTTAATGTGTTTTTTGGACAAGAAGTCTCATGAAGGCAAGAATGCCTGAGCCCGCAAAAGTCATAGTACACTCCTGGGTGATCCTGCCCAGTCCTCTGTGGTTTCCTTCACACCTCCTCTTCATCTGCTCAGCTTTTACCTGCTCATTTACAAGTCAGCATCCAAATTGGCCAGCCACGGGCATACCTAGCACCCAACATCTCAAGATGCCCAGAATACCCCAGCTGTCTTTAGAAGGTCAAAGATGACTTTTGGTTTGGCCAGACTCAGCCAGTGTTTGCCTTTCCTCTTATTCCAGCCAGAATTATTCCACATTCCTCAGTTTTCCTCATACTTCTGCCCACAATACCCCAACTACCTCAAGCCAAACTACAGGAGAGAAGGGAGGCAGTGTGGAGCCAGAGCATCCACTCACTCTTACATGGCACACTTTTTGTGCCCACCTGGAGCCTCTCCATCTATTAACTATTCTGGAAGAAAACTGTTCTGGAAGTATTTCAATAGCAATCCCATTGTTCTTTACTGTGGCTTATGCAATGGAAGCAGTTGAGAAAATAGCAAAACCAATACCAATCCATGATGTTACTTTCTGTGCCTCAGTTCCTCCATCTGTAAATTGGGCCTATTAAAAACAACCTCATGGGAATGAGAAGAGGAATGAAATTATAGCTAGGGAAGGGCAGAATGCCCTTCAGAGCAAACATCCTAGCTATGCTTGGAGTTATTATTAGCATGATTATCAGTGAACTCAAGCCTCTCAGAGTACCCAGAGCATAAGGACTTCCTGTGTTTGTAGGACTACAGATCTGCCTCCACTTCCTTCCTGAATCACCATCAATTAATTTTATCATTACTAAAAGGGTCATGGTTTTCAGTTGTTCTCAGTCTATACCCACAACCTATGAAAGGCCAGTTGAGCCAGCAGATGGGTTAGTTTGGGAGACTGGTCCATTATCAACAACTTCTGCAGGCCTGTGGACAAAAAGATGAAGAAACAGAGCAAAGAGAGAAGTCAGTGGGCAAAACAGGACAGAGGCAAGTGAGGAGAAAGAAGGCAAGAGCAAGAAGAGAAGAGACAGTCAAAAATGGCACAGGGGTACATTAAAAATTTCTAATAAAAAAAAAAAAGAAAAAAAATGGCACAGGGGTGGGAAAGAAAACCTTCATCTGTATAATAGTATCACTCAAGGGTCTATATCCTCAGGCTTCATTTCTCACTCATCCTTTGAGCAGGATGCTCAGGAAGCACTCCCAGACCCCTATACCCCTGCCACTCTGTACCTACCACGGGGCAAATAGCCAGGTCAGTGGGCGAGTCATGCTTTGTCTGCCTCATGTTTTGAGTTAGAATCAGAAGTCTTTGACCTAGAAGGGGCATTGGAAATGCTTTGTCTAACATTGTCTTTTTACAAATAAAAAATTGAAGCCCAGAAGCCTAAAGCATTTCCTTCTCCAAATTTATACAGCAAAGAAGTCAGAACTAAAACCCAGGTCTTCTGGTGCTGGGTCCAGTGTTGATTTCCCACAGGCATACATATGCACCATTTCCACATGCCTGGGAGTCTACGTGTGTTCCTACTTTTATCACATTATTTATCCTCACACCAACCAGGCCTGGAAAATAAATCCTATATCTCATTTTTACCAGTGAAGAAGCTGAGGCTCAGGAAAACCAAGGGAAACTATTCAAGGTCTTCTACATTGATACAGAGCTGGTGTGCAACCCAGACTCCTGACTCCCAGACAGTGGGCTTCCCACCACCCCATACTGCCACAGAACCAACTGCCCAGGGCTCTGTGCTTCTGCCTATTATGAAGAAGCCAGAAATCCTATCCATATTTATAGGAAAACTTCTGGCTCAACTGCATTCATGCTTAGAATTCTCAACTTTTTTTTTTAATTTATCAGAGGAAAGAAAGTAACAATGGAGTTGATGGGCAATTTGTGTAATTAACACCCCGAAGCTCCTTATACTATAAGGTTTTTTGGATTCAGTGCATTCTCCTGACAGATGCTCTTTCTAACGGTCAAGTGGCATTATCACGAGGATTATGATGGAGGAGAAAAAAAATGTCTGCCAGTGGAAAGAAAAGGGTAGGCATGATTTGGGTTTGTCATTAGTGCTCTTAGGTCCACTTCAGTATACCTAGGAGACTGCTTCCTGCAAAGATTTGAATGATGAAGCCAGTGAGTTCCAGAGGAGGAGTTGGACATCTGTTTCTCAATTAGTGTTAATTTGGCTTATTTGGAAATGATTTGTGCCTTTCCAAGACAGCATAACTAAAAGTTGTTTTCTTCCCTATGACCGTAACTTTTTACTCGCTTCACAATAGGCCAGATGGATTATCAGAGGGGTGGTGCTGGGATGCAGAGGAACAAGGGATATTCCTATTCCTGCCAATGTTGGAAAAGATGCTGTTACCCCTGAATCTCCATACAACTGTAATACTCACATAAAGGTCTTGGGAAATGTCCAGTCCCTCCTGGAGCAGTTTATGGAAGCACATAATTGGTGGTTATATGGGGGTTGATGTTCAGGTGGTATACATTGCTATCATCTTGCTAGTTATTAGAACACTGGTGTATTTCCAGGTCAGTTGGAAAATATCCAGTTCTCTAAGTCCTACAAATACCCTTGTCACTTCCCCAGCTGCCCTGGACTCAAGGAGTCCTGATAAAGACTGATATGGAGTTGCCCTGGCGCACAGGTACCCACTAATATACTAGTCAGGCCCCTACAGCTCCTGCTTGCCTGCCACATTCCTCCATGTCCCTCAGCCAAAGAAAGCCCTACTCTGCTGAGGCAGGCAGTATTCCTTACAGTTACATTGGGCCCCAAAAGGCAAATGACTACTCTGTGTTTCCTCTAGAGAGATTCCAAGAGATTAGTTGTAAGTGATTTTAATATCATACTCTATCTCTGAATTCCTTAGCAAGGTTCACAGAGAGACCTGTGCTATTCAAAGGGGCTCATGTAGGTGCAGGTGAGATGTACTTTTATTGGCTATGAGGTTGACATAGACAGGTTCAAAGAGAAGGCCATGGCTATGGAGCAGGGCAGGCTAGTACTACATCCCACAGTGATCCAGGTGGGCAGTGCTGGAGGCTAACTGCCCAGACCTTGCCAGCAAGGGCAAGCTAGGTCACATATGGTGCAAAGTAAAAGTCCATAGTTGACTATTGGAGCCAGAGGCTTTTGATCCATGAATTACCAACCAGGGTCCAGACTGGAGCAGGAATTGGAGAACCAGAATAGGCAAGAGGGAAAGAGAAATGGACAAAATCTAGATGGTTTTGCTCATCATATCAAAGTCCCTGGACACATAAACATCTGAATATTCCCAATGATAATTTCACCGATAGCTAATAATTTCAATGATAATCTAAAAGAAAGACATTTTCACCTCTACACTTTAGGCTTATATTTTCTATCACTTTGGTATGAAAGAATAGAACTTCAATTGTCATGAACATGAAAAAAAAAGCAAGGTAGACTTGGTGAGGGTTCATCCCTTTGAAGACTATATGGTCACAGGGTCACAGGAGATTCTGATGAGAGAAGGGTTTGCAGCAGTTGGTATACCAAAAACTTTTGGAATATTTGATTCATCACATAACCCATGTAATATGGATGTGTCAATCTCCATGTTATAGCATCTCAGGATACTATAACAAAGATCTACAAACTGGATGGCTTATTTTCTCTTCTTCTGGGGGCCAAAAGTGCAAAATCAAGATGCCATCCAGGCCATTCCCACACCAAGACTCTGGATAAAATCCTTTCTCACCTCTTCCTACCTCCTAGTGGTGGCTATAAATCTTTGGCATTCCTTCACTTGCAGCTGTATCACTTCAATCCCTGCCCTAGTCCTCATGTGGCTTTCTCTGTGTCTTCCATCTTGTAAGAACACCAGCCATGTTTGGTCAGGGCCTACTCCAATGACCTTCTCTTAACTCAATTTTATCTGTAAAGACCTTCTATATGGCCATATTCATAGGTAACAGAGATAGGATTTCATCATATCTTTTTGAAATACACAGTTTAACCCATAACAGAACCTAAGTGGAAGGAGTTTATGCTCTAGTTGCCCTGAGAGTAGTGATATTGTTTCAGCAAATAACACCTTCCATAACATAGAATCCATCCATTAATTTGAACCGTATTGTTTTGTACATTTATATTGACTCTGTGCTAAGTAATCATTGAATTGTTGTTTGGCTTTAATAGTCCTGCAAGAATTAATGCATAAGGAGTTTATACAGACTTTCATTCTGTACATTTTTAAATAACATTACAATATATAATTTGTCAGCTCAGGTAGTCCTTGACATTTTCTCTTGTTCTATGTAGAGCAGCTGCATGTTGTTTCAATATTAGAGTCCTGGGGTCCAGATGAATTCCAGATGTAAGAGGAGCCTATGCCTTTCCAAAATTTGTGTGTGTGAATAGACCTGTTAAAAGGCAGATGCATAGGCCAATTGTCAGCTTTCAACTTCCCTGAAGGCCAGTACTGCCCTTATGACCAGCAAATGTTCCAAGGTCATTGTCAGATTTTGAAATGGCATGAACCCAATGTCAGTTAGACATTGATAGAATGTTAGAATCCTCTTCTCCCATCTCTCTCTGGGGTACTATCTGGGTCAGATTCTGCCTTGGAGTCCCAGAGGTAGGGCTGGTCAAGAGATAGCCAAGCTCCAGAAAGCTGAGTAGTCCACAGAACTTCAGGGAAGAGTTGACATCTAGGACACAGTTGTTTTCTCCAAGAATCAGTGGGAGTCCTGGGGGACTTGGCAACCTCCATCAAGCCTTGTGGCCCTGAAAGTTTGCCCTCTGTGCTCCCAAAATAGATCTAGAATGTCATTCCAAGGTATTTGCTTCACGTTCTTTGATTCTGAATGGATAATGGACATCAGCGGGGTTTCACTTAGGTATCTGTCAGTGTAAGGATAAGATCTGGAAGAGTAGCCTTAAGCAACTTGCAGAAAATAACTGAAAAACTCTTTGCTTTCCATTTTAACATTGACTTAAGTTTTGTTTCAGGTCCAAAATGTTTAAACCTCGTGCTTTTAAAATATATTAAACTAACAAGTTTCTTCAAAAATATTTAAAGGATATTCCAGCTGGGTACAGTGGCTCATGCCTATAATCCGAGCAACTTGGGTGGTAGAGGCAAAAGGATTGTGGCACCCTGAGTAATTTAGCAAGACCCTATCTCAACATAAAGAATTTAGACGGGGCTGGGGACAAAGTGCAGTGGTAGAGAGTTTGCAAAATATGTGCAAGGCCCTGGGAGAAGTCATCCCAAATTGCTAAATAAATAAGCAAACAAACAAATATTCCAGATCTTTCCTATATCATCATGCCTGCCACCTGTCTCATTCCTTGCTCACTTGCAATCTCTACTTGATGAAACCTTATATAACTATTTAAAAAAAAAAACACTATGTTAACAAGAAAATGTGACTCAAACCCTGATTCTGATGTGCAATAAATGTTTCAACTTACATACAGATTACATTAATCACACTAAGTCTTGGTTACTCTGCTAGTCAATTGAGGTGACAAAACAGCTGAGGAAAACAAATGATTTAAGGAAGGAAACATTTGTTTTGGCTCGCAGTTTCAGAGGGTTCAGCCCATCATGGCAGGAAGGCCATAGCAGAGAAGAGCAGCTCATTTCATGGAGCCCCAGAGGCAGAGAAAAAGATGCTTGTGTGCCAGTGGATCTTCCTCATTCTTTACCATTTATTCCATCTGGGTCCCCAGCATATTAGGTGGTTCTGTCCACATTCAGGGCCAGTCTTCCCCACTGAGTTAATTCTCTCTGGAAATGCCCTTACAGGCACACCCAGAAGTATTCTTTACTAATCTCCCAGGTGCTTCACAATCCAATCAAGTTAACAATCAAGATTAACCACCTTAGTTACCTAATCTGGAAAATGGATATAATGCTACCTGCCTGTCTTCCTTATTAGTGCTGTCATGAAGATTGAACAAGATAATAGGTGTGAAAGCTTTTCAAAAGATAAATTACTATTTTAATGTGAATTAATTTTGCCATTGGTTGATAACCTTCAGTCAAAGACTACCAGAAATACATATATGGGTACATAAATTGGATTTGTTAACTAATTGTAGCACTGGAGAGAAAATACACAGAGTGGGTATCTCAGTAAGAGAGTACTATTGTTAGGTGTTGTCGAATCGATATCCGACTCATAGGGACCCTCAAAGGGTTTTCAATGGCTGTTTCGGGATTGCCTTGGGAGTGGATTGCCAGGTCCTTCTCCCATAAGAGAGTATAGGAAGAACCTAATATAGGGTTTGGGCTTTGCTCAGATAATTTGGAGGGGAGGCTAAGGAAGCAGGCGCTTACCTCTAAATGGAATGCTGTCAAAAAATGGGAGCAATATCCATAACTAAGTATCTCAATAAATCACTTCCAATAGGAGAAAAGACTGGGATAAGAATCAAGCTATAATTGATAAAGAAGCAGAAGTAACTCCTTTTTGCTCAGATAAGACAGTTTGTGGTATTTTGTTGGTAGCATAGTATTTTATTTTTATCTGTACATAAAAGTGGCCTTGCTTTGTCTCAGTTTTTCATAATCTCAGAGTTGCTGAGCTTCATATTCTGCATCTGAGCTTCATATTCTGTGTTCATGTCTAATAGGAGACTCACATGATCTAGCTGTGAGTGCTGGGACAGCTTTTGAATGTCGGGGTTACTCTTCTTTCTCACATTACACATGTTCAGACCAAGAGTTTCTCTGTGGAACCATAGGCCTACACAGGATTTCAAAAATAGAGGTATTCAGTCTAGGTAAGAGAGAGAAAGAAAATGGAAGGAAGGAAAAATAGAGGAGAAGAGTCTTGAAGGGGAAAAGAAGTTCCTCATTAGTGTGTTTGAACATCCACCAAGAATTTCCAGGAGCAAATGGTTTGAATTGTTTCTACTTCATGACAGGCCACCATTGGGAGCAGCATCAACCATTGAACTGCAAAATCTCAACATCATTTGATTCCCTTAAAGGGCACCACTTTAATCAAATCCTGGGATTGGTTGTGGTTTTGACCTTTCTCACACACCTAACTACTTCTCCCACTCCTGCTAATTCCATGTCACATTGACCTTGGGGTCTGGTACTTCCTAAACAGTTTGAGGAAGATTCCAGAGACATTTTCTCCTCTGTCTGATCTGTGATCAAAGTGCAGAGACTTTCATAAAACTTAAAATGACTAAGCCGTTTGCCTCAGGTGGCTAATCAAGCAAGTTTAAAGAACTCCAAGATATCAAGGAACCACAACTCTGGAGTGGAAATTGAATTGCGGTCACAGATATGATTTGGCCATTAAAAGATGGCCTTGATGGGCTAATAGAGAGTTATCAGCTGATGAGTGAACATCAATGTGATAGCAACAAAATTGGCCTCTGTTGAAAGGGGCTTTTCTCAAAGACCTCATGATACCCAGGAGAGGATGAACTCTTGATACCTGCCATATCTCAGTTAATAGCTTCAGCTGAATCAGATTAATTTACAGGGGCTAATGAAAATGATGTAGGAAAGAGTTTGGAGATAATAATTTGATGGTGAGATATCAACTAAAAATGATGACATTATAAAAGCACTCCCCTGGGCAATAGGCAGAACTGGGAGGTGAAAAGGCAGCAGAGGGTACTTGCCTTCTTTGTCAGTCCACCCTGCCTCAGACAGGAAGATGTAGCAAAATTGGTGGGGATTTATCAGCACAGTAGTCCATTCTTCATTATTACAACAAAACACCTGAATCTGAGTAACTTTATAAGGAAAAGAAGTTTATTTAGTTCACAGTTTTAAGGACTGAAAATCCAAGACTAGTCAATCCTGTTGGTTTGGCTTCTTGTAATGTTTTAACTGTAGATGGCAAGATGGCATCTGGCTGAGGGCACATGTGGGAGCCAGAGTGACTCAGGGGTCAGGCTCAGGCTTTTATAACAACTTACTCTTGTGAGAACTAATTCAGGAATCCCATAAGAACTACCTGAGGAGCTCCCACTGGCCTCAACTCTTAAAGCTCACATGGCCACACTGACCACACCTCCACAATGTGAACCTCGGGGTGACAAAGCACATCCGACCAGAACAACCTGTAAGAAGATCATAAGTGACTATCAGATTCCTGAGGAGTTCAGATCCTACTGATGGTTTTGTGATACTGATGGTAATGTGTGTGATAGGCAAATCTGGGAGGAGAGGTACACAGACAGGGGAATCCTATGGTCCATAGGGAAACATGTTTACTAGTGGGGGAAATAAATGGGAAAGGTGGAAAAAGGGGCCACTGGCAGCAGTGTCTGAAGGGAGACGGGTACTGCTACAATCAGCTAAGGGTGAGGCTCAGGCTTAGATAGGACTGACAAGGCCTTTGTCTTAACATTGGTGGGAAAATTTTCCTTGCAGGGAGGAGAGAGTAAGTTTGGGAGATTAGAATTTCAGAAATGCTGCACCTGCCCTTATCTTCATGACCTTGGAGCTCTGTCAAGGGAGGATGGATTTATCCCCTCATCCTTGGCTTTTAGGTTATATAGGAATAGGGGCAAAGTTCTCATCTATTGCTGCTTCCTGCTGAGAAGGGGTGCAGTTGTCCTCTGGGGGAGGAGCCAAGTGTTGATAGGAGGATGACAGGCTCTTCTTTGAATTCAGCTTGAGAAACTGGATTGCAACCCTCGTGGAAGTTTTCTTTGCTGATGCCTGAATGAAAGAACTCAGAAATTGAATTAGGCAAGAAGCAAACAACAGAATGAGCAGGATGATACTAAGGGGGCCCAGTATGAGGTAAAACCTTTATATTTAGGGAGAGGAGAGCAAGGAGGAGAACTGGGAACTTTTCTGGAATTAGATAGACTGGTTGGAAAAATAATAGCTCTAGATTTTTAGTCTTGCTGTTCCCGTGTCAATTTTAGCAGTGATATCAAAAGTTAGTAAAGATGTGAGCTCAATAGCTCTTTGCATTTAGAAGGGGTTGTTAGAGATATGTGAATGGGGAATGAGGCAGGTGACATTAATGTCATCCTCTTTGGAGCCAATTTACTCTAATTTTACCCTCCTCAAACCTTCTGCTACTTTAATTTAGTTTTTCTGGATTTTGCCCCATCCTTCTATTTATTCATCGAGTCTTGGGGCAAAATTTTTCTTTATCAAATTCCTTCTTTCTATAGACAACTTCCTATTTCTTTTGTCCTTCTAAAATCTCTACTTTCATAACTATCCTGTATCCTTCTTTTTACAACATGTTTAGACCTTGTTCTTGTGCTAGAAAATTTTATCTTGAAGCTATGGAGCCTCAGAGGTAATAGATGTTATTAAACAATGGATGTAATATGGGAACTTGATAGGGGCTCTTCCATCTGGGAAGAAATTGATCCAATGGAGACTCTTGCCACTTGGCTTTTTAGTGCTACATACTTTGACGGTTGTGTGTGTGGTTTGCACACTTTGTTACGAGAAGGCAGAAGAACTCTATTAATAACTTTTAATAAAGTCCTCTGTTTGGCTCTTAGGTAAATTTCTTTCTGGTCCCATAAAATGTGTGAGTGTTACATGTGTGGGTAGCCAGATGGCTTTTAAAGGAAATTCTTTTGGGTTTGGGCATTTTCATGAATACTGGTTACTATTTGGGTTTAGATGGGGGTCTTGGGTAATTGATCAAGGCAGAGAAAGAAGCCCTCTGTATCAGAAAGGAAATTAACATTTGTACTTGGAAAATCAAGCGGGATTTAGAAGAGGGCGGGGAACTAGGGCCATCATTGCTGATGTCAGGTGGATATTAGCTGAAAGCAGAGAATATCAAAAAGATGTCTATCTATGTTTTATTGACTACACAAAAGCATTTGTTTGTGTGGATCATAACAAATTATGGATAACACTTCGGAAAATGGGAATACCAGAACACCTAATTGTGATCATGAGAAATCTGTACATGAACAAGGAGGCAATTGTTCGAATAGAACAAGGAAACACTGAGTGGTTTAAAGTTGAGAAAGGTGTGCATCAGGGCTGTATACTTTCACCCTATTTCTTCAATTTATATGCTGAGCAAATAATCCGAGAAGCTGGATTTTATGAGGAAGAACGTGGCATCAAGATTGGAGGAAGACTCATTAACAACCTGCGTTATGCAGGTGACACCACTTTGCTTGCTGAAAATGAAGAGGATTTAAAACATTTACTGATGAAGATCAAAGATCATAGCCTGCAATATGGGTTACGACTAAACATCAACAAAACAAAAATCCTTACGACTGGGTCAGCACGCAACTTCACAATAAATGGAAAAAAGATTGAAGTTGTCCAAGATTTTGCTTTGCTTGGCTCTATAATCAACACCCGTGGAAGCAGCAGTCAAGAAATCAAAAGACGCATCGCTCTAGGAAAAGCTGTGGCAAAAGATCTCTTTAGAGTATTGAAAAGCAAAGTCACATTGAAGACAAAGGTGCGTCTGACTCATGCCATGGTATTTTCAGTGGCATCATATGGTTGTGAAAACTGGACATTGAACAAGAGAGACAGAAAAAGAATTGATGCTTTTGAATTGTGGTGCTGGAGACATCTATTGAATATGCCATGGACTGCCAAAAGAACCAACAGATCTGTCCTAGAAGAGGTACAACCAGAGTGCTCCTTGGAAGCAAAAATGGCCAAACTGCGTCTTACATATTTCAGACATGTAGTCAGGAGAGAACAATCCCTGGAGAAGGACAACATGTTTGGAAGAGTGGCAGGTCAACGCAAAAGAGGAAAACCCTCCACCAGATGGATTGACACAGTGTCTGCAACAATGGGCTTAAACATAAATAAGATCATTTGCCTGGCACAGAATCGGCAAGTGTTTCGATCTGCTGTACATAGGGTCGCTATGAGTCGGACTCAACTTGACGGCACCTAACAACAACAACAACAACTTGCCATGTCAGGAGTCAACCAGAGGATCTTCAGTGGGTCTCACCAGGAAGCCATGGCAGCTCTCATTCCTCGAGGTCAGCCTTCACAGGAGCTGACTGAAGACCTGTCCTGTCTCAGAGAGCAGGATGTCAGTGCTTATAATGGGGTCCTCTTTGCAGAGGTGGCAAAGCCCTGTTTTCTTAGGACTCAGTAGGAGGCTGGCACTGGCCTCTGAAGAGTCTCTTCTTTAGCCTGGGATTTCTTGGAGACAGGTCTGGGGAAACATAGTATTTCCCAGGATGAAAGGCTATCATTTGGGCTTGGGGTTGTGTTGTTGTTGTTATTGTTTTGTTTTGTTTTGTTTTGCTTTGCTTTGCTTTGCTTATAATCACTTTCCCTGGGCCTTTTGAGTTTTTGGGTTTGCCCATGTTGCTGAAAATTCCAAAAACAAAACTTAGCAGTAAGAACTAAATAGAGAAACCTGGGATACTTAACTTTGAGGCATTGAGGTCTCCTTTTTTGAGACCCTGGACATGGGGTGTTGGATTTATTGGTCCAGAAAAGAACAGCAAGTTATGTGATTAAAGAGTTGGTTTCCTGACTTATCCCGAGAAGGTTTTAAAGGAGCATCTCCCATTTGAGAAAATTTTGTCTTATTAGCTAGAACCATCATGTCTGAGTTAAGCCTGTTGTTGTTGTTGTTGTTAGGTGCCGGGGAGTCGAGTTCAACTCATAGCAACCCTATGTACAGCAGATTGAAACACTTCTCAGTTCTGTGCCAGGCACACTATCTTATTTATACTTAAGCCCATTGTTGCACACACTGTGTCAATCCATCTGGTGGAGGGTTTTCCTTTTTTTTTTTTTTTGTTGACCTGCCATTCTCCCAAACATGATGTCTTTCTCCAGGCATTGATCTCTCCTGACTACATGTCCAAAATATGTAAGATGCAGTCTGGCCATTCTTACTTTCAAGGAGCCCTCTGGTTGCACTTCTTCTAGGACAGATAAGCCTATAAATAGGGAAATGGCTAAAAGTGTCCTGTCTTTTTATAAAAGGATCTAGCTGTAGGATATCTAAGAGGCAAGTCATTAGGAACCAAGTGAGAGTTACTCACTTGGGAGAGAGAATGTTGTTGTTGTTGTTAGGTGCTGTTGAGTCAGGTCTGACTCTCTGTACAACAGAAAGAAACACTGTGCCATGTCAGGCACTATTGTCAGTGCTTCTCTGCTATTCATACGGTTTTCAGTGGCATATTTGTTTGGGAATGGGTTGTGAGGTCCTTTTCCCTAGCCTGCAGAATATAAGGAGTTTATAAAGGAAATGTCCCTTGATGATAGGAGATGTGTTTCATTTATTTAGGAACTTGGGAGTCAGGCATAGGCACACAGCCTGGCTCTTAGAGACTACTCAAGGTTAGGAGACACAAGGAATCAGGCATGAGCAGTCCATGACAATAGAGAAACCCTGGTACAGGTATAACAGGCATTTTAGAAGTAAATAGTCTTATGAAGTATGGAGATGAATAACAAATGAGGTAAAGATGTTGCATTTTCAAAGGCCAATGAGTGATCTGTAAGGAAAGCTCTGAGGTTAGTAGATAATAACCACTAAAACATCAAATGTAAGCTTAACCTAAAATAGGAAAAAACAAATCATGTTGACCAAAAGGCATAGAAAAGTAGATACAGTCTTACAATCTGGAGTGGAGGTGTATACACTGAGAGAAGTTACAAGCATAAAGGAGAAAATATTAAGAATGAATTCTGGAATTCAGTCTGAATGTCCATCATTTTTTTTGGTTCTTGCAATAGTAGGAAAGGGATTGTGGAAGAATGAGGAGAGGAAGGAAAAGTTTGTTTCTGTGAAGGGAGCAATCTGAAAGATGGCCAGTCTTTTCAGGTATAGGAATGTCCCAAGAAATGGCCAGTTTCTTGAGAATGTTTGTCTTGAGGGATGGTCATTCCCCAAGGTTGCATAAGACTTAATTGGGGTAGCTCAGCTTGTCTGAGTCCCTAAAGGAGGGAAAGACATATCCCTAGGTCCAAGGCATGGTAGCCCAGTCACCCTGTGTGGATATGGTCCATAGCAGTTAGAGGCTGTGTCCTACACTGGGGCAGTTGGATTTTTTGTCTCCAACAGGAAGAACAAACTGGAAGAGTGGGAGGGGTGTACATTACCCCAGGGGAGAGGAGGTGCACTGGGAAGCAGTGCAGCAGGACCACTTGAGCCCCAGGCCACATGGACAGCAGGCTGCTGAGAAGGTAAACCCAACTGTGGACCCAGGAAAAAGGGGAAAAGCTATTGAAGGGAGGCAGACTGGGGAGGGTTAACAAGACTGATGGTGGAGAAGCTGCAGGAGAGTCACAGGGGTGGGGCCAGAGAAAGGGAAAAGAAAGCTTTCCTGTTGTGGTAGCCAAGGTGCCATGGGCTTGCTGGTGGCTGGAAAAGGGGCATGGCTATCACTTAGGCATGCTTTTGAGATAAAATATTTTATGGAAGCAAGCAATAGAGCATAGAAGTTGTTTATGGCAGGTGGTTGTTGTTGTTAGATACCGTCAAGTAGGGTCCGACTCATAATGACCCTATGTACAACAGAACAAAACATTCCCGGACTGTGTGCCAGGCATAACGTTTTTTATGTTTGAACCCATTGTTGCAGACACTGTGTCAATCCATCTAGTTAAGGGTCTTCCTCTTTTTGTTGACTTGCCACTCTCCCAAACATGGTGTCCTTCTACAGGGATTGGTTCCTCCTAACTACATGTCCAAAATATGTAAGACGTAGTCTAACCATCCTTTATTCCAAAGATCACTCTGGTTGCACATCTAGGACAGATTTCTTGGTTCTTTTGGCAGTCCAAGGTAGGAGAGGAATGTACAAGGAGGCACAAATGGCCTTCAGGTGCTAGAAAGGTAAGGGTGAGGGGACGCAGGGTTGTTGCAACAGCTGAGTTTGCCTTCTAGCAGCAGTATAGGGAAAAGAGGTGTGATTTGGCCCATTCAAGCCTAGGAGTCCAAATTTCCTCAAAATTTGGACCCTGGAAGGAGGGGAACCAAGGAGAGGTGAATAGAAAAAATATGAAAAACCTTATCCCTCTAAAAGCAGAGTGTGGAGGTGAAGGCTGAGGTCAGAGAAGGCATAAAATGACACCCATGTGTACGCTGTGGCAAGAGGGGCTTCGGGGCTTAATTTGGGTCAGGGCAAATGTTTGGTCTTCCCTCTCTCAACACTAAATGCCATGGCATGGTGGCAGAGGCCTGGAGGTGTGTGGGGGCGGCCACCCTTTGTCTATTGGAGTTGACTCTAAGAGAGTTGAATTAGGAAAAGACAAGGTGAAAAATGTTCCCAGAGGTTTTTAAGAGAGAGAGAGGGAATGGGAGGATGAAGGGGAGGAGTAGAGGCCACTGGGTTGTGGATGGGGAGCTGGAGCCCAGATTGTGTGGGAAGTTTGGTTAGAGACTGTTGGGTTTATTGACTTTAGAGATAAGGTGCTAGGAGTGGCTTGGGCAGGGTTTTGTGAACCAAATGGAAGGAATGGTGGGGAAGCTGGAGGGAGGAGAAAGGAGTAAGGATGACTGACCATAAGTGAGAAATTATGATCAGTAAGAGCAAAAGAATGCAGAATTGTTATTGGTAGGTTTATAGTGGGGAGAGGCTTATATTGGGTAGGGCACCAGAGTACAGGTGGCAGCAGTGGGGAGATTATGGTAGGCTTTGCAGAGGGAGATGGAAAAAAGTTCAAGGACAGAAAAATCTCAAGTTGAGGAATCTCACTCCATTCTGTTATGGTGAAAATTATCCAAATTGTTAAGTTATCAAAATCAGAGCCTTCAATTTTTTTGACAAGATTGAATTATTGCTCAGATGGTGCTAGATCCAAATGGCTTTATTTTTGGATTGGCGACATAGAGGCTTTAAATTAGCCCAAAAAAATGCAGTTTAAAAGCATCTCCTTTGGGGGCTGACTTTACTGCTCCCAAATTCAGAGGGAAAGGTAGACTAGTCCAGGTGTCAGGGTACCTAAGACTCCAGATGTCACTGGATAAGCAGAAGATAAACCAAAAAGAAAGTGTCCTTAATTCCTGGGCACTTTAGACCTAACCTGTTCTGTTATATATAGGGTTACTATGAGTCAGACCCAACTCAGTGGCACCTAACAACAACAAGATAAAGGTGGAAAGTCAATTGGTTAACAGGGGAGAAAGAGCCTTGATTGCCAACTGAAACTCACCTTTGAAACTTTAAAGGTCAAAGTTGCCCATGTCTGCATAGCTGACATCTTTTAGCACAGCTCCTCAATAATATTGACATAGAGGTGTATTGAATCTGCAACTTCCTCCACAGGCTCATGTGTTGAAACCTAGGTGCCCAGGTGGTGTCGTTGTTTAGGGAAGGGAAGGAAACTTTAGGAGGTGGAGCCTAGCTGGAGGAAGTAGGTCACTGGGGGCGGAAGTGCCCTTGGGGCCAGTGTCTTGTGCTGGGCCTCTCTCTTTCCCTCTCTCTCTGCTTCCTATCTGCCATAAGGTGAGTAGCCTCTGCTACATGCTCCCACCTCCATAATGTTCTGTGGTACTACAGACCAAGAATCAATGAGCCAAGGACTATAGACTAAAACCTCTGAGACCGTGAGCCCAAATAAATCCTTCCTCCCTGTAAGTTGGTTTTTCTCAGATATTTGCTATTGTCACAGCAATAGGAAGTCTGACTCACAGAGATAGAGCAGCTTATATTTCTTTTGGAGTCAAATTTACCTGTTTTCAAATCTTAGTGTTAGCTTTTATTACCACTATGACCTTGGACTGACTTCATAAAATGTTTCTAAACTTCTATATTATGTTTTCAAAACAAAATTGAAAGAGGAGCAATACTTCACTGTGTTACTGCCAGAACTAGGCAACAACATGGATATGAAAGCACTTGGCACTAAACTTGAGTGTTGAAAACCTTTCTGATGTTATGCTGTCCTCAGTTATCCTCTGTTTATGGCATCTAGCAGGACCACCTCTGAGAGATACATAAAGACATTAGTCTTAAATTAGACTCAGAAATGCGGGCCTTGGTGGTGCTGAAGACTCCTATCAGTTTGTTGAGAAATTAGTTTTGGAGTGACAGGTAGGAAGGTTCAGTGATTACTCAAAGGTTTAGTTATTTCACTACCCCATACTTACCAGATGCAATATGTATCTTGTGTTATGAATGAATGTCAAATCAGTAGAGACTGTATTTATTCCTTTTAATTGAATAGTTCATTTTCACTTTGTTTTGAGTCAAAGATACAAAAATCTTGGTAGAAATAGTAATGGCTCACTAAATTGGGAGGTCCCAAGGGCTTTGCATGATACAGGTCAGGTGCTTTTTTGGACAGCACTGGCTTAATAACCTAGGAAGTCTGTATGATTTAACTAATGGTGAAACCTTGGACAAATCAGTTCTCTAGTTCTCTGTTTCCTTATCTATAAAAATAACAGCTTTGGGCTAAAAGATTTCTATTATTCTTTTCAGTCTTAATGATCTATGATGTGAAATTGACTGTTCCCTGGGAATGGATTCCCCACTGACCTAATGGGAAAGGGCACAATTGCCTCATCACTCACCCATGAGCTCAGCAATGTCCATTAGAATTAGAAGGCAAATCTTCATTGTAAATGGCTACTATATGAGTTAGGGGCTGATCAATGTCATTCCTTTGTGTGTTAAGTGTTATTTCAATAAATACCTATCTTATGAATTTCAATCATACAGATTGTCAGCACTCATCAAATTCTCAAGACCAGACCATTGTTATTACTTATTGACTGATTTAGAGCCAGGTCAAAGAAACAGGTCCAAAACATTGGCAGCTCAAATATTTATGATGCAACTAGCATTGCTTCCAAATAATACATGCTATATTCAGGAAGAAACACATTATGGCAAGCCAGAGCTTAAATTGATGAACATGTTTCCATTTTAGCCATGAAAATTATTCATCAGAGAATAATCAATATGAATTTAATATTCGTAGAAGACAAACCTGGGGTAAGTGTGGGCCTCAGAACTAATTCTACTTCCCCAGCTTTCAGAAGAGGAATGAACTATCCCCAAGGGCCTACCCTAGCTCCAATTCCATTGTCATTAGACCATTATGCTCCCTTTAAAAGACAATGTGCCTCCTCAGGATGTGTCATATGGATACCAAAGATTGAGGTTAAGGGATTTTTTAAAATATTCAAGTAAAAAACTTTCTTGCCAACCAAATATAACACCTTGAGGACTCTTGTACAGCTGCAAGTGATGAAGTAATATGGAAGAAACCATTTATAAAACTCCAAGCAAAAGCCTGTATCTCTTTGCTTATCCCTTCTCCACACTTTACTGTATGGAAGCACATGGACTGATTCCAGCTGTTGGGAGGTTGGGATCAAAGAATCTCTGAGTTTTAAAGTACCTAGTTGTAGATATTTCATTAAAGTTAGCCTTAGAGATCTGGAAGGCTGGGGTTTAGCTCAGTTGGTAGAGTGCTGCTCTATGCTCTCTGAGTCCCTGGGTTCCATTCCCAGCACCCCAAAAGTGGGAGAAGGACCTGGCATCCCACTTCCGAAGCAATCAGCCATTGAAAACCCTATGAATAGCAGAGAGTTCTGCCATCTTGGCAGGCATGGCACAGTGTTGGGGCGTGTTTCCTTCTATTATACATAGGGTCACTATGAGTAGGACCTGAACAACAACAACAAAAGACATACAAAAATCAATTTCTCTCTCTCTCTCTCTCTCTCTCTCTCTCTCTCTCTCTCTCTCTCACCCATGTGTGAACCCAGAGCCTCACACATGCTTTTACAAGTGCTCTACCACTGAGCTGCACTCCCAGCCCATTTTTCAGTTTTTATTTTGAGTCAGGGTCTCGCTAAGTTACTCAGGCTGCCTCTAGCCTCAAACTTGCAAGGCTCCCAAGTCACTGGGATTGGAGATCCCCATATCTTAACTGCAAGTAGGATTGGGTGTGATATTACAGATGAGAAGCCATTTGGGCAATATTGCCCTTGGTGGTTAAAAAGGAAAAAGATGCATCTTCTTCTGACTTTCATCAAAAGAGTAAAACCCATCAATTAGTGATCGAGCACTTCTAGACATTTGCTTTGAGCAAATGCTTGGGGTGAGTACAATTTAGCTGAAAGGTTATATTCTCTTAGATATGGTAATAAGCCACCTCATAAAGGTCTCACGTTTCCTCATCAAAACCCTTTGGAATCTTATTACTCAATGTGTGGATGGTGTCAAAACTACCTAGGAGTTTGTTACAAATGCAGGCTCTTCAACCCCACCCCAGTCCTACTGAATTACAATCTGCTTGTTAACAAAACCTTTTGGTCACTTATATACATGTTAAAGATTGAGAAGTACTGCTGCAGACCCCAGGAGTCAGAGAAACAATCATTTAGCCAATCAAAGAGTGCTCGCAGGGGGCATCTCAAAGTCCCTTCTATGCATCCGATATTGTCATAACAGCCCCTGAAAGTCATTGAACATTGCCTCATCCCTTGGAAACAATTAAGGATTCTCTGTAAGGGTTCTATAAAGAGGACATTTTTTGTTGATTATATGAAATCATAGCGGGTACAACAAGAAAGGATCGTATTACCTATTTTCTCCCCATAGAGACAAGAGAATTCCCAGTGGGCAAATGATAAATGGCTTATAGCTAGTAATCAGGAGAGCTGGGGCTAGAACTGAGGTTTCTGAACTTATTATCTAGTGCTTATTCACCTCTACTTAACAGAAATGTAGACAGGCTGAAGGGCTTGTCTGGATGAATCACTTATAAAACAGTTGGTGTGAAGTAATCAGATCACTTAGCAAAACTTGGTTACATCTAACTTGCCATTGGGTGACCCATTACTTAGAGTCAGATTCTCAAGAGGAGAAAATGGAGTCATAGGAAGATGGCCAGTGTGTACCATAGGAAGTGTCATAGCATGAGTCAGGGATAGCAGTGGAAGCTGAGTTTAATCATCACATAAACAACCTAATTCTCTTACAAATCTGAGGTTGCTTTTTCCCTGACAACCCTGGAAAATAGGCATCAGAGAGCTGCCTATCACCTAGGCCTCAGGGACTGAGGGGGTCCTCTCGAAGTTCCTTTTGTGCTTGAGTGCATTCCCTCTAACCCCTTCCTTAAGGGTCAGCTAAAATGCTGGGATCTGGAATGGAATGGAATAGAATGGAACAAAATACTGTGTCCTCTAATTCCCTAGGGGCTCCTAAAGACAGCCTATACATCTGACTCATAGTTGGGTCCCCAAAGTACCTAGTACCTAGTAATCCCTCAATCCAATTTGTTTAGTGGAAAAATTATCAATCACAGTTCTCAAATTGACTCAGCCTCTACCATAAGAATGACTGCAGAAGCTTCAGCTCACTGAATCTGCTGTCAACCATTACCAGGGGTGTGGTTCTACCTGAACACCTCCAAAGTCCCTGTTGCTGTTCTTGCTTACAGTTGGCAATACTACAGACCCCTCAAACCCTGATCTCCACCAAGCCAAGTGGCAACTTGCACAGTGTCCCTAGAAGAATTCATTATAAATGAAGAAAATAAATCACTTCAGTGGTTTTTATTTGTGGTTTTGTTATTGTTGTTAGGTACCCTCATGTTGGTGTGTGACTCATAGTAACCCTATGTACAACAGGTGAAACACTATTGTCAGTGCTTCTCTGCTATTCATAAGGTTTTCAATGGCTGAATTTTGAGGGTGGGAGAAGGGGTTGCTGGGTCCTTCTCTCAAGCCTACAGCACCTCGTGTTCTCTGGTGGTCTCCCATCCAAGTACTAACCAGGTCTGACACTGCTTAGTTTCCAAGATCTGACAGGATCAGACATCACAATGGTATGGCTGCAGACATTTGTGATTTAACTTTGCTTCAATTCAGGCAGTCAGCTGCAAGAATTAAAGAGGATTGACTCCCATCTCCTACTTAATCTATTAGGCTGAATGTTCTGCCTTCCACACTGTTGTCTTCTGTCTTATAGATATAGCCTTACACATGTATTAATGGTTCTTAATGAATATAGCCCAAGAGCCTGTTATCATCCCATATTTGTCATTTGGTTGATTTTCCAACATCCTAAGTCCCTTTGTATCTTGTATTAGAAATCATTTGATTAAATTGCCTAAATCAATATTCCTTTACTTTTAACTACTTTCCCATTGTCCTTTCTGGCTTCCAGCCTGTGCTAATTCTCTTGTGCCTGGCATCTCCAAATCTATCTTTTATGAAAGTGATTGTTTTTAAGAACTCTTATTCTAACCCCTATGTTGGAGAACAAAGCTTTCCCTTTGCAGTACAACCTCCTCATCTTCATCTTGCATTTCCACCCAGCCACATTCAATCTAGAATGCTGACCCAGTGTAATAAGATTGCTCTGGCTGAGCTGTTTCACTCCTGAAGTTCTCTGCCAGGTGCCCTGAAACAGGGTGCCAGGAGATTAGAGTGGAATCCTGGAGTGCATGGGACTGCATGGGCAATCATACACACTATGTTGCCTGTGTCTTGCCCCATTTTTGTGTGTGTTGTATTGGGGGGCTGAACTCAGAGCCTCACATGTACTTTTCAAGTGCTCTACCACTGAGCTTCATCCCCAGCCCTTTTTATTCTTTGCATTGAAACAGGGTCTTGCTAAGTTACATAGGCTGCCTCTGGCTTTGAATTTGCAATCCTCCTGCTTCTGCCTCCCAAGTCACTGGGATTAAAGGCATGTACCACCATGCCTGGCATTGCCATATTCATTTCTTTGTCCATCATTAAACAGTGTTCATTAATTACTCTCTTTGTGCCAGGAAATAAGCATCTATCACAGCCTTGGTATGCCAGTAGATCCCATTTTATTACTAATATTGACTTTATAGCTGTACTTTGTTTTATTTTTTAAGATTTGCTCTAGGGCAAGAATTGGCAAACTGTGGCTCATGTAAACCAGCCACCTCTTTTTATAAATAAAATTTTATTGGAATTTAGCCATGCTAATCTATTACATATTTCCTATGGTCATTTTCATGAATCAATGGCTAAATTGAGTAATTGTATTAAAGATAAGCCTAAGATATTTGCCATATGGCCTTTCACAGAAAATTTCCCTCCCATTGGTTTATAGAATTCTTTGCACATTTAAAAATATGATTTGTCTTTTTATAATTGAGTTATAATTCTTTATAAGGGCTGGGATTTAGCTCAGTTGGTAGAGCTCTGCGCTGCAGTCTCTAAGGTCCCAAGTTCCATTCCCAGCACTGCAAAAATGGGAGAAGGACATGGCAACTCACTCCCAAGGCAATCCCGAAAACAATCTGCCATTGAAAACCCTATGAGGGTCGCTATGAGTTGGACACACCTCGACAGCACCTAACAACAACAACAATAATTCTTTATATATTATAGATACAAGTCCCTTTATCAGATGTATGATTTGCAAATGTTTTCTCCATTCTGCATGTTGTCTTTTTACTTTCCTGATGGATTCCTTTGAAGCACCAGTTTTAAATTTTGTTGAATTCCAATTTTTCTATTTTTTTGTTGTTATTTGTGGGGTTTGTGTCTATATAAGAATCCACTACCAAATCTTTATTGCCTTCTGTGAATTTTATGTTTTTAACTTTTACATTTAAATCTTTGACCATTTTGAAATAATTTTTCTATATAGTATCAGGTAAGAGTCCAACTTCATTCTATTTCACTGGATAGCCAATTAATCCAGTAATGTTTTTTCAAAGATTCTTCTTTCCTTCATTTAACTGTCTTGATATCATCTCAAAAAATCAAGTACCCTAAGTCTGGAGTTTATTTTAATTCTATTCCATTGATCTATGTATCTATTTTTATGTTTATACCATGTTATCTTGAATATGGTTGCATTATTGTTGTTATTAAGTGCCTTCAAGTCAAGTCTGACTCGTAGCAACCTATGTACAACAGACAAACCACTAGGTGACACTGTGCCATGCATGCCCAGCACTATTGTCAGTGCTTTTCTGCTATTCAGAGGGTATTCAATGGCTGATTGTTTTCAGGAGTAGGCTGCCAGATCCTTCTCCCAAGCCTACAGCATGCCATATTCCCAGGTGGTTTCCCATCCAAGTACTAACCAGACCTAAGCCTGCTTAGCTTCCAATATCTGACAAGACTGGACGCCAAGGTAGTATGGCTGTAGACATGGTTGCATTATAGTAAGTTTTAAAAACTAGAATTGTGAATCTTCCTACTTTTTTCTTATTTTTAAAGATTATTTTGGCTTTTAAGGTCTCTCGCAATTCTGTATAAATTTTAGAATCAGCTTGTCAATTTCTGCCACAGAGTTATCTGGGATTCTGATAGGGATTGTACTTGATCTATAGATCAATTTGGGGATTATTGCTATCCTAACACTTTTGAGTCTTCTGATACCTGAACAGGGGATATTTTTTCATTTACTTAGTTCTTTGATTTCTGTCAACAGTGTCTTATAGTTTTTCAGAATGTATACTAATCAGATTTCTTCTACTATAACAAATGCCTGAGAGAAATCAACTTATAGAGAGAAAAGGTTTATTTTGACTCACGATTTTGGAAGTTACAGTCCATTATCAGTTGGCCTCATTGCTTTTGCCCATGTAATAAAGAAGTATATCATTCCAAGAAGCATGTGGTAGAGCAAACTGTTCACCTCATGGCTTCAAAGTGAGAAAGAGAAAGAGGAAGGGGCTAGTGTTCTACCACCCATTCAAGGGCACACCCCAATGACCAGAAGGCCTCCCACCAGGCCCCATCCCTTAAATAGCACCAAGCTGGGGACTAAGCTTTAACACATGGGCCTTTGAGGGATATTTAAGATCCTAACTGTACTAATAAGTTTTATACTTCTGTAAAATTTATATTGAGCTATTTTCTTGATACTATTATAAATAGGGGGTACAGCTGTAGCTCTGTGGCATCCGATCCCATCAGATCTGGGAAGCTAAGCAGAGTCGGGCCTGGTTAGTACTTGGATGGGAACACCAAGTGCTGCAGGCTTGGGAGATGGACCCAGCAACCTACTCCCAAAAGTCAATCCACCATTCAAAACCCTAGGAAGAGCAGAGAAGCACTGACAATAGTGTTTCACCTGTTGTATGCAGGGTCGCTATGGGTCCAATACCAACTCCACGGCACCTAACAATAACATTATAAATAGGATTTTCTTAATTTCACTTTTGAATTTTGTATTGCAGAATCATAGAAATTTTTTTATTCTGAAAACTTGCTGACTGTGTTTATTAGTTCTAATATTATTTAGGGCAAGAGTCCCAACTTCTAGGCTGAAGACCCAAACTACTGTTAAGAGCCAGGCCACATAATAGAAGGTGAGCAGCAGTTGAGTGAGCAAACTTCATCTGTATTTACACCCATTCCCTATCGCCTGAGCTCCCCCTCTGGTCCGTGGAAAAATTGTCTTCAATGAAACTGGTGCCTGGTGCCAAAAAAGGACTGCAGATTTAATGAGTTTCTTTGGATTTTCTATACATAAGATCATATCATTTGCAAATAGAAATAATTATCCTTCTTCCTTTCCACTTTGCATGCCTTTTACTTATCTTTCTTGCCTAATTGCCCTGGCCCAAACCTCCAATACAACATTTAATACAAGTGGCATTAATTAAAGTTCAGGAAAAAGGTGAATTAATATTCTATCTTTTTCCTGAATTTAAAGGAAAACATACAGTCTTTCATAATTAAGTATAATGTTTTCTGTAGGGTTTTGTCTAGCTGCCCTTTATTACCTTGAAGAAGTTCCCTTTTATTGTTTATTGAGTATTCTGTCATGAAAGGATATTGGATTTTGTCATATGTTCTTTTTGTGTCTGTTGAGATGATTCTATAAATTTTTAATTCTACTAACACATATTACATTAATTGGTTTTCAAGTATTAAACCAATCTTGCAATAAATCTCATCTGGTTATAGTATATAATCCTTTTAATATGTTGCTGGGTTGAATTTACTCATATTTTGGGAGGATATTTGTGCTTATATCCATGAGAGATATTGGTCTGTGATTTTCTCTTCTTTTGTCTTTGTCTAATTGTATCAGGGTAATACTGGCCTTACTAGTCAACATAGAAACAATCTCTTCTAATTTTGGAAGAGTTTGTGAAAAATTAATAATATTTCTTCAGCTGTTTAGTAGATTTCAACAGAGAAGACATGTAGGCCTGGGATTTTCTTTGCAGGAATATTTTTAAATTTCTAATTTAATTTCATTACTTATTATATGTCTATTTAGATTTTCTGTTTCTTCTTGAGTTAGTATGAGTAGTTTGTGTCTAGAAATTTGTCTATTTCATTTACTGCATCTAATTTACTAACAAACAATCTTTAAATTATATTCACTATAATCCTTTTCATTTCTGCACGTTTGGTAGTAATGTCCTTTCTATCACTCATGATTTAATGATTCAAATCTTATTTATTCTTGGTGTTGTATGAAAGCCAAAGGGAATGCAGACAGACCAAAGGGAGGACCACATTAAACTTTGTGAACCATGAGTTTATTGGCTTTTCTAATAGGAGCATGGATAACTTGCATACAGTCTTTACATATAGCTCCACCAAGGGGAAGAATCCTTCTCAGAAATTCCCTCCTAGCTGTCCCAAAGCTGAACCACCATCAACTCCCTCCCAGCACTGGGCTTACTTACAGAAGTAAGACTCTTTCTCTCTCCCTCAATGTTGGGGTCACTTACCCAAATAAGTCTCTTTCCCTCCTAGCATTGGGATGGTTACAGGGGTCTCTCTTTCCTTCCCAGTGCTGTGGTTACTTACAGGAGTGACTCTTTCTCCCTCCACTGTTCAAGCTACTAGAGGAGTAAGTATCTTTCTCCCTCCCACCATTTGGGTTGCTTATTAAATGTGACTCCTTAATAACCTCAGGGACAGTGGGACCACCGTCAAGTCTCATCCTCAGCCAACCTTTATCTCTTGTATCACTTAGCATCACATGCAGCTGGGATAGCAGAAACTAGTGCTTAGTACCTCAGAGGAGGGTCTTGTGGGGTCTTGTGAGGGTCTTGTGACCCTCTTTTATCCAAGAAGTAATGCTAATAGTTCCATTACCATTACCATAGTTCTCACCAAGCTGTATGGTTTTTCTCATTTCATTACCATGGTTATGGGGCCAGTGTCCCCAGAGATCATTCTGGATATTCTGTATCAAGATGGCTACAAAGGTAAACATCATGTACAGCACATATCAAGTTTGGAGGAACAAGGTACATAACATTTGTTCAGCCTAACTATGAACTTATCAATTTTATTGATCCTTGCAAAGAAATATCTTTTATTTCATTGATTTTTTGCCTGCTTTTCCACTTTATTAATTTCTGCTGTAATCTTACTTCCTTTCTCTGCTTTCATTAATTTCACTGTATTTTTTTCTTGGTACCTTAAGGTGGATGCTGAGGTTATTGAGTTGAGATCTTTCTTTTTTAATATGTTGTTGTTGTTACTAGGTGCTGTTGAGTCAGGTCCAACTCATAGTGACCCTCTTAGGGTTTTCAATGACTGATTGTTTTTTGGCATTGCTTCTTTGGGAGTGGATTACCATGTCCTTCTCATATTTTGGTGGTGCGGGGGATTGAACCCAGGTCCTCAGAGAGTGCAGAGCAGCACTTAACCAACTGATCTAAATCCCAGCCCCCTTTTTTAACATAGGCATTTTCATCTATAAAATTTCCTCTAGGCACTACTTTGTTGTTGTTGTTGTTAGGTGCCGTCAAGTTGGTCTCTGACTCATAGCGACCCTCTGTACAACAGGGGAAACACTATTGTCAGTGCTTCTCTGCTGTTCATAGGGTTTTCAATGGCAGATTGATTTTTGGGAGGGGGTTGCCAGGTCCTTCTCCCAAGCCTACAGCTTTTGGTGTTCCCAGGCAGTCTCCCATCCAGGTACTAACCAGGCATGACCCTGCTTAGCTTCCGAGATCTGACGGGGTCAGATGCCACAGGGCTACTGCTGCAGGCAGGCACTACTTTAGTTGCTTCCTATAAGTTTTGGCATATTGTGTCTTCATTTTCATTCATCTAAAAATATTTTCTGATGTTCCTTGTAATTTTTCCTTTGTTCACTGTTTATTTAGAAGTATTTCATTTGATTTCTACATATTTGTAAATTTCCCAAATATTTTTTGGGTATTTCTAATTTTGTTCTGTTGTGCTCAAAGAAAATAATTTGTATAATTTAAAGTCTTTTAAATTTAGTTAGGCTTTTTTATAGACTGGCATATATTCCATACCAGAGAATGTTGCATGTGCTTTTGAGAAGAATTTGTCTTTGTATCTCCTGTAGAGAGCATAAAAATGGATCTTTGTTCTTTACCCCAACACACACACACACACACACACACACACACACACACACACACACAAAGAATCCCTAACATTTTATTATTCAATTCATTAGCATTTAATGTTATTATTGACGTACATGGACTTACATCTACCATTTTATCTTTTTTCTATATGCTTGATATCTTTTTTCTTTTTATCCTATGCTGTCTTCTTTTTTTATTAACTTGATATTTTCTAGAGTAATATTAAAACAATGATTTTTTTTCTCTATAATTTTGAGTTATTTTCTTATTAGTTGCTCTAGGGCTTACTATATAAATCTTCATTTATCAGGTTCTACTTTAGATTTATAGTAATTTAATTCCAGCGAGATATAGAAACATTACTTTCACATAGCTCTATTCCCTGTCACTTTTTAATTCTATTATTGTTGTACATATTACAACTGTATATTACTACCTCTACAGTAAATACATTGTTTTAATTACTACTTTATGTAATTTTTATGTCCT